>CAJQZJ010032684.1:3525005-3542540 GCA_907164525.1 Lophiomys imhausi
GAATTTAGTAATAAGTAAGTGATAAATAATAATTTAAAAGTTCGGTTTCAGGGCTCCCTCCCCAGCTGCGCTGCCGTAAGTGCGCGGGATTCGACCCCTACCGCCCACCTTTGTGCTCCCAGCTTCCTGCACTCTGTCGGAACTTCCTGCCCTCCACTTCACGAGCGGCTGCGGACCACCCACTGAGCCCCCTGTTTGTTCCTTGCTAAAACTTCCACTATCTCGCAATATTTTTTAAGTGGGTATAAGATCTACCTGAGGCGTGGGGGGTCCAATAGGCTAGTGAACTATCGCCAAGTGGCCTCTGATCCTGCCTGCTGTGTGTTGGGATCGATCTTACCAGGCGCCTCTCCAAATGGGAGTTCCCGAATCCCGGGTTTAGTGGCTTCTGTGTCTGCGAGAGATGGGGAGAGAGCCTTACCCTGGGACTTTTAACAGTCCCTTGGGAGCTGTGAGTGTTCCGGGGGGGGGGTCTAGCCCCTCCAGTTTTTGCACAGTGCCCAATAACTCTGTGTTTTTTATGGCTCTTTTTTCCCCGCGTTCAAAATGCGTCAGTGTAGGTCGCCGCCATCTTCCTTCCCCTCCTAGATTTTTAATATAAAGAAAATTATTGGAATATGAATTTACCAAAAGTGATACATGTGGCTTGAAAAGTGTATTTGAACAATTTGAAGTATTGTTTGCCAAGTATGAAAGCTAATACCAAAGCATTATCTCTCTTCTAGAAAATTGATGAGAAGCACATTGTTTAAATTTAGGATTGATCTCAAATTTGATCTAAAATTCCAAAGAAGTTTAGTTATGCACACTAACTTATGGGGGAATCAAGGATTGGTTATAGTAATGAAGTAAATAGATCGTATACAGTATGCAGCTGTTAGGGATGTGGTGATGAGTGTGGTTAGTAAGGCTCAGGTGTTGGTATAGACATGTTAATGGCTTCGATGATGCGGTCTTTGGAGTAGAATCCTGTTAGAAAAGGTATTCCAGTGAGGGCTAGGATGCCAATTGTTAGGCAAGATGACGTAAATGGAAGAATTATTGCCTATTTTTCCAATATCTTGTTCGTCATTTAGGTTGTGAATGATAGATCCTGGGCATATAAAAAGTATAACTTAAAGAATGCATGGGTATAGATGTAGAGGAATGCTAGGTAGGGTTCATTAATTCCTAGTGTAACTATTATATGTCCTAGTTGACTGGATGTGGAGAATCCTACAATTTTTTTATGTCCTTTTGGGTGTGTGCGCAGATGCCTGTAAATAATGTGGTAATGGAGCCTAAGCATAATATTAGGGTTAGAATAAGATTATTGTTTGAAGTGAGAGGGGAAAATCGATTTATTAGAAAAATTCGTGTTACAACTATAGTGCTTGTGTGAAGAAGTGCTGAGACTGGGGTAGAGCCTTCTATAGCTGATGGGAGTCAGGGGTGAAGGCTGAATTATGCTGATTATCCTGTGGCTGCAATTAAGAGGCCTGCAAGGGGAATTAGATTAGAGTTGTCAGTTGATAAAATTTGTTGAAGTTCTCTTGAGTTGAAGTTAAGGCAGAATCATGTTATGGCTATGGTGAATCCAATATCTCCAATCTGGTTATATAGGATTGCTTGTAGAGCTGCAGTGTTTTCATCTGTTTGACCATACACCTTCATCTGATTAGGAGGAAAGATATGATACCTACTCCTTCTCATCCAATGAATAGTTGGAATAGATTGTTTGCAGAGGTTAGAATTATTATAGTAGTAAGAAATAGTAGGGAGATATTTGATGAAACGGCTTAAAGTGGGTATCTGAGTATATGTATCATGAGGAAAACTGTATAATAGACCATGTGACGAATAATGCTACTGATGTAAATAAAATGAAAAATAGCCTACTTTAAAACTGATAGAAAGTTTGATAGTGTTAATTGTGATTTAATGTCAATTGGTGTGAATTTGGTATTGTTGAAGAAAAATGTTATGAGGGGAAATCAGGCTAATAAAGAAGGCATATTTTTAATCCCAGCACTTGGGAGGCAGAGGCAGGCGGATCACTGTGAGTTCGAGGCCAGCCTGGTCTACAAAGTGAGTCCAGGACAGCCAAGGATACACAGAGAGACCCTGTCTCGAAAAACCAAAAAAAAAAAAAAAAAAAAAAAGAAGGCATATTTGATAGATGATGTTATGTAGAAGGGAAAGTCGATTAGTTTAATAATGTTAGCTATAGTTACTAGAATAGGTAATGATAAAATAAATAGGATTAGGATAATTGATGAAAAGGTTATGTTTATTACTTTTATTTGAAGTTGTGCCAAGTTTTTGATTCCTAAGACCAATGAATGGATTACTTCTACCCTATAAAAGTAAGAAAGCCATAGGTTTAAGTATGGGTGCACGAGTTAGCAGTTCTTGTATTCTTTCTTGGTAAATAAGGAGGTTAATTTCCTATTATCAGATTCACAGTCTGATGTTTTGAATAAACTATATTTACATGGTGTAGGCCGTAAAATAAGTTTAGGGCTTAGGGTGAGTAGGATAAGGGGGATAGTATGTAGTGATATTAGTGTGAGTTCTTGTGTATGTGATGGTTGGAGGTTAATAATGTGATTGGTAAATTTGCCTCGTTGAGTAGTAATAATAATATATAGTGAGTACAGGGCTGTAATGGTGATGTTAATTCCCATAAGGATGATGGAGAAGTTAGATCATGAGAATAATGATATTGTGATTAATAGTTTACCAATTAGGTTGATTGATGGGGAAACAGCTAGATTTGCCAGACTTGCCAGGATCCATCAGGCGGCTATTCGTGGGAATAAGGTTTGGAGTCCTCAAGCTAAGATTATTGTTCGGCTGTGGATGCGTTCATAGTTAGTATTGGCTAGGCAGAATAGGAGGGAAGAAGTTAGGCTGTGAGCAATTATTAATGTGGTAGCTCCTATAAAGCTTCAGGGGGTTATGGTGCCTGCGATTACTAGTGCTATATAACTTAGTGAGGAATAAGTGATTAGGGATTAAGGTCAGTTTGCCATAGGTAGATAGAGCTGGTTATGATCATGTCTCACAGTGACAGTAAAATAAATGGATAAACTATAGTTTTAGTTATTGGGTCAAGGGTTATAGAAATCTGTATTATGCCATAACATCCTAGTTTTAGGAGAATGGCTGCTAGGACTATGGAACTTGTGATTAGCACTTCAATGTGGGCTTTTGGGAGTCATAGGTGGAGTCCATAGAGTGGCATTTTGATTATGAATGCTATTATACATGTTAGTCGTACAATGCTATTTGATCATGTAGGTTTGAGGCATAGGATGTTGAAGGCATAAGTATGAAGTTTAGAGTGCCCATAGAGTTGTAAGAAGAGATTAAGGCAATTAAGAGCAGGACAGAGCCGATTAAAGTGTAAAATAGGAAATAAAGTCCTGTGTTTAGGCGTTCTGTTTGGTTTCCTCATCGAGTGATAATAATTAGTGTTGGAATCAGAGTGGCTTCAAATATAATGTAAAATATGGTGAGTTCAGAGGCTGAGAATGTTAGGATTAGAAGGATTTGTAATAGAATAAGTATAGATATATAAAATTTTATTGAAAGGTTTTTCATTTTTAATAGGTTCTGGCTGGCTAGTAGTGTAAGTGGAAGGAGTCATGTTGTAAGAATGTGAGTTGAGGGGGTGAGAGGGAGTCAGTGAAGAATGTGGCAGAGAAATTTATGCTGTTTTCATTGTTTTGGTTGAGTAGAACACAGCTAATTAGGCTGATTAAAAAGCTATGGGATGTTACATTAATTCATATTGCTTTTTTGCTTGATAGTCAGGTTAGGGGAAGTAATATAATTGAGGGTATAATAATTTTTAGCATTGTAGGAGATTTAAATTTTGTACATAATCTGTGCCATATATATTTGAAACTGATTAGTAGAGCTAAGTGTACGACTGCTTCTCATGCTACAAATACTAAAATAGTTGCAGGAATGGGGAAAATTATTGAATTGGAGTTTAAGATAGAGATAGAGATTATAATGAAAAGAGAGAGTATTCTAAACATGGAAGGGTAGACATAAGATGATAACGAAACATTAGTGTTCCTAGGAGGGATAGAAAGAAGGCTAGGATTAGGTTAATAAATATAGGGGTCATTTTGGTAATTGTGAGAGTGATCACATTTTAATGAGTCGAAATCATTGATTTTAATTAAACTAATTACCAGTTATTCTGTTCATTCTAGTCCTTTTTGTAATCATTCATAGGCTAGTCCTAGTGGTAGAATAGTTAGTAAGATAAAGGTTAATATTATTATTGTAAAAGTATTAGGGGTTTGGATGGCTCATGGGAGGGGGAGTAGTAACGCAATTTCAAGATCAAATAGAAGGAATGTAATTGCTACCAGGAAAAATTTTATGGAAAAAGGGAGGTGAGCTGATCCTGTTGGGTCAAAACCACATTCATAGGAGTCAGCTTTTTCTGTATATGAGTTAAGTTTAAGTTGAGGAATTCAAAATGCGATTAAGATTAGGAGAGTTGATAATGGGGAGTAAGTTATGAGGGCTAGGAGAAGGTTAATGACTTTCTTCTGGGGTTTACTAAATCCAACTAATTGGAAGTCAGTAAACCAATTATTGTGGGGGTGATGAAAGAGGCAAATAGATTTTCATTCATTTTGATTCTCAAGGGTTTTTAGTTTTTAATAATTTAAAAGATTTAATAACAGGAGTATTAGGGAAGTTTTGTGAGGAGATCTTCAGTTGAAAAGAGACAAATAATGCAATAGTTGAGGATAGGGCGGTGATTAATCATGTGGGAGTATCTAGTTGTGGCATATCACTACAGAGAAGTTAAGTCTCTAATTTTAACTTAAAAGGTTAATGCTCTTAGCTTGATAGTGAGTTAAATTATAGAGACAGTTCAGTTTTCAAAGTGATTTAGTGGTACTATTTCACGGACAATAGATATGAAGCTGTGATTAGATCCACAAATTTCTGAGCATTGGCCATAGAAGAGTCCAGGACGGTTTGAGGTAATTGTAGCTTGGTTAAGTCATCAGGAATTGAGTCTGTTTTTAGCCCAAGTGAAGGAATGGCTCATGAATGGAGTACATTTTCAGATGAGATGAGTATTCGGATTGGGAATCCTATGGGAAGAACAACACGATTATCAACTTCTAGTAGGTGAAGGTCTCCTGGTTTTAGTTCATTTGTTAGAATTATATAGGAGTCAAAGCAAAGATCTTCATAGTCTGTATATTCATAGCTTCAGTATCATTGGTGTCCTATAGTTTTTACAGTGATAGCTGGATCATTGATTTTGTCTGTTATATAAAGTATTTGTAGAGAAGGAAGAGCAATTAGAATAAGAATAGATAAGATGGTTCAAATTGTTTCTACTCCTTGGGCATCTATTGTGTTTGCATATGTTGGGCTGGTAGTCAGTGAAATGATGTGAATAACTAAAGTACTAATTAGGAAAATGATTATTAGTGTACGGTCATGGAAGTGTGTAAGTTCTTGATAGGGGATGTAGCGTCTTGAAAGCCTATTTGGAAAGAATAAGCCATGTAAGATATATAGGTTTCAACCTATAATCTAACTTTGACAAAGTTATGTAATAAATTTACTAATATCTCATCAAGAAAGACATAGAGGTTGGCTTGAAACCAATTTTAGAGGGCTCGAATCCTTCCTTTCCTATTTAACTTTTACGTAGGTAGGTTCGTTAAATGTGTGATAAGGTGGGGGGGGCAGCCGTGGAGTCATTCTAGGTTAGTAGACATGTGTGAGGTGAGATTGATAGGACTTCTCGTTTAGAAGCAAAGGCTTCTCGGATTATAAATATTACTAATACGGCAGTCAGAGAAATAAATGATCCTATTGAGGAAATTGTGTTTCATGTAGTATATGCTTCTGGATAACCAGAATAGCGTCAGGACATTCCTGCAAGTCCTAGAAAGTGTTGGGGGAAGAAAGTTATATTAACCCCAACACAAATATGATTGCAAAGTGGGCTTTTGCTCATGTTTCATTTAGTGTATAACTTGAAAATAATGGAAATCAGTGAACAAACCCAGCTAGAATGGCGAATACAGCTCCTATTGATAAGACATAGTGGAAGTGGGCAACTACATAGTAAGTATAATGAAGACTGATATCAAGAGATGAATTAGAACAATACTGGTCAAACCACTAACTGTAAATAGGAAAATAATTCCTAGGGCCCATAGTATAGTGGGGGATCATTTAATGTCGCCTCTGTGAAGAGCAGCTAGTCAGCTGAAAACTTTAACTCCGGTTGGAATAGCAATATTTTTTTCTTTTTTATCTTTTTAAAAAATGTTTATTTATTACTTCAGGTTACATCTTCATCACAGTGTCCTCTTTCCACCCCTCCCAGTCCTGCCCTCCCACCCTCTACCCCCATCCCTTCCATCCCACTCCCCTGGAGTGGAGTGTCCCTACATAACAGTTCCCCGCCCCAGTTCAGCAGTCATATGAGGGCCAAGAGCCTCCTCATACACTGGGGGCTACAGGGCAGCACCACTAGGGCAAAGTGTCTGATTGACAGGTAACAAAGCAATGATTATAGTGCCTGATGTGAAGTAGGCTCGTGTGTCAACATCGAGGCCTGCTGTAAACATGGGATGGGCTCATACGATAAATGCTAAGAAGCCAATGGATATTATACCTCACACTATTCCTGTGTAACCGAATGGTTCTTTTTTTTTTTCCTGAATAGTAAGTAACTATGTGGGAGAATCCTGGGAGAATGAGAATATATACTTCTGGGTGTCCAAAAAATCAGAATAAGTGTTGATATAGAATAGGATCCCTCCTCCAACAGGATCGAGGAAAGTTGTGTTTAAGTTTCAGTCAGGTAAGAGTATGGTAATCCCTGCAGCTAAACCTGGAAGGGAAAGAAGGAGGAGAATGGCTGTGATGAGGACAGATCAGACAAATAGGGGGGTTTGATACTGTGTTACAGCTGGAGTCTTATCAATTTTAGGAGCTATCAACTTTATTACTACCATTACTAACATGAAGCCTCCAGCTGGATGAAGTGAGAAAATAGTTAGGTCTACAGATGCGCCTGCATGGGCTAAGTTACCAGCTAAAGGTGGATAGAGCGTTCAGCCTGTTCCTGCCCCTGCTTCTACCATGGATGATGTGGAAAGGAGAAGGAAGGAGGGAGGTAGAAGTCAGAAGCTTATGTTGTTTATTTGTGGAAATGCTATGTCAGGGGCTCCAATTATTATTGGTACTAGTCAATTACTGAAGCCACCAATTATCATTGGGATTACTATAAAGAAAATTATTACAAATGCATGTGCAGATACAATGACGTTGTAAATTTGGTCATCCCCTAAGAGAGTCCCAGGTTGTCCTAGTTCTGTTCGGATAAGAATGCTTAGTGCTGTACCTACTATTCCTGCTCAGGCACCAAAAAGTAAGTATAGGGTGCCAATGTCCTCGTGGTTAGTTGAGAATAATTATAGTAATTGGTTTGCACTCAGTAGATGTAGGATAGAGTCTTACAGTCCTTGTTCAGAAGCTAAACTTTCAAGGTTTTGTTAAAGCTTTGAGGGGGGGGGGGGGGGGGGATCCAAGATGGCAGTGGCCTGCGCGGATGTATTTTGATTTCCGGGTTAACAGTCACAAGGCGGGGTGTGTTGCAAGATGCTGTACAAACAGCACGACCCCTTCTAAATCTCACCCAGCTACCCAGGGACCACTGAGAGTCCCTGGGCAGGACGCTCCTTCCCACTCTTGGACACACAAGGAAGCCTCTGGACCCGGGAATCAGGACCCCCCCATCCCCCACCAGGAGAGACTCCCGGTAAGTTCCAATCTAAAACCCACCAGGCAGATTCAGATCCCACGCAGAGATAATCCCCACCCTGCTGGGCACCCCTACAGACGATCCAACTATCTGGCGAAAGGTTACGACCCTTGGAAGTGAGCGCAGCTCGGCTGCAAAGTGCCTTCAGACTGAAGATTGCAACCCACTGCTGTGATGTCACTGGCCAGTTTCCAAGCCACAGGAGTGGCAAGGCTATTGTGGCTGAAGGGCAGATTTACCCACTACAGGAACCAACCCTGGGCAAACTGCGAGATATTTGAAACTGTCTTATATCAGACTTTTGTACTAGTACTGGCCCTTCCGGCGGGGAACCAGAGTTTACTTGTACACAGCTCCACCACCTGGATTAGTTAGGTCTCCACCTAGGAGGCGGGACTGAATGACTCACCTTATAGGGGTAGAGTAAGGCAACTCGAATCCTACACCAAAGTGCCCCCTTTGGACCCAAGTCCAGAAGACAGCAAAAAAATTCCACATGGCCAGAGGCCCCAGAAAAAAAAAAAAAACAGTGAAATGTCTCCAACAAAAGAAAGCAACACTATCCCATCCAGCCTGAACCACCTCACCACAACTGAAACACATGAAAACAATGACAATTCTACATGATGGAAAGTGATAGAGTCCCTTCAAGAAGAACTTAAATCTATGAAGGAATTCAAAGAAGCCACAATTTTACAAGTCAAAACAACGAATAACACCATTAAAGAGCTCCAAGCCAAGGTGACTCAGCTTGAACAGGAAAAGGACAGAGCAATGAAAGATTTCCAGGCAAAAACAAGCAAACTGGAGAAGGAAATGTACAAAACGAACACTACCATTAAAGACATGAAAATAGAAATGGAAACAATAAAGAAAACACAGGCAGAGTTAAAAGAGGAAATGGAGAATCAAGGGAAGAGAACAGGAACTACGGATGTGAGTATGAAAAATACGATGCAAGAGATGGAAGACAGGATCTCAGGCATGGAAGATTTGATGGAAGAAATCAGTACAACATCCAAAGAAAATGAGAAAGCTAAAAAATCTCTCACCCACAACATCCAAGAAATCAAAGGACTCAATGAAAAGATGGAACCTAAGAATTATAGGCATAGAGGAAAGAGAAGACTCCCGACTCCATGGTCCAGGAAATATCTTCAACAAAATCATAGAAGAAAACTTCCCAAACCTAAAGAAAGAGATGCCAGTAAAAATCCAAGAGGCTAACAGAACACCGAACAGATTAGATCAGAAAAGAAACTCCTCTCGCCACATAATAGAAACTCCAAATGTAGAGAACAAAGAAAGGATCTTAAAAGCTGTAAGAGAAAAAGGCCAAGTCACATACAATGGCAGACCCATCAGAATCACACCTGACTTCTCCTCAGAAACATTAAAAGCTAGAAGGGCCTGGACAGATGTCCTACAAGCCCTGAGAGAACATAGGTGCCCAGCTAGACTACTATACCCAGCAAAACTCTCTATCAACATAGATGGAGAAAACAAGATATTCCATGACAAAATCAAATTCAAACAATATCTCCCCACAAACCTAGCCCTACAGAAGATCCTAAAAGGAAAATTCCAACACAGAGAAGATAACTACACCCAAGAAAACAGAGGAAAGAGAAACCTCCACAGAAACTAAACAAAAAGACACACAAGACAACCAGCTATACCAAAATAATGGGAAATAACAACCCCTGGTCACGAATATCCATCAACATCAATGGACTAAACTCGCCAATAAAAAGACACAGATTTACAGACTGGATCCGTAAACAAGACCCATCTTTTTGCTGTATACAAGAAACACATCTCACTATTGAAGATAAACACTATCTCAGAGTAAAGGGCTGGGAAAAGGTTTTCCAAGCAAATGGACCCAAGAAACAAGCTGGAGTAGCCACTCTAATATCAAACAAAATAGACTTCCAATTGAAGTTAATAAAAAAAGACAGAGAAGGGCATTACATACTCATTAAAGGAAATATCCACCAAGAGGACATCTCAATATTGAACATGTATGCCTCAAATACAAAGGCACCTACATTTATAAAAGAAACGCTTCTAAAACTTAAATCGCACATCGATCCAAACACTTTGATAGTGGGAGACTTCAACACCCCACTCACAACTATGGACAGATCATCAAGACAGATGCCAAACAGAGAAATAATGAGTCTAACAGAGATCATGAACCAAATGGACCTAACAGATATCTACAGAACGTTCCACCCAAACACAAAAAAATACACCTTCTTCTCAACACCTCATGGAACCTTCTCCAAAATCGACCATATAGTTGGACACAAAGATAGCCTCAACAGATACAAGAAAATTGAAATAACCCCCTGTATCTTATCAGACCACCATGGAATAAAGCTGGACTTCAATAGCAAAAGAATCAACAAGAAAGTCTACACTCACATGGAAACTGAACAAGTCTTTGCTAGAGGACCACTGGGTCAGGGAAGAAATAAAGAAGGAAATCAAAGACTTCTTAAAATCCAACGAAAATGAAGACACAACATACCCAAACCTATGGGACACAATGAAAGCTGTGCTACGAGGAAAGTTCATAGCACTAAGTGCCTTCAAAAAGAAAATTGTGACAGCTCATATTAGCGAATTAACAGCTAAACTGGGTGAATTGGAAAAAAAAGAAGCAAACACTCCCAAGAGGAGCAGAAGACAGGAGATCATCAAACTTAGGGCTGAAATCAACAACTTAGAAACAAAAAGAACTGTAGAAAGAATCAATGAAACCAAGAGTTGGTGCTTCGAAAAAAATCAACAAAATAGACAGACCCTTAGCCAAATTAACTAAAAGACAGAGGGAGAAAACACAAATCAACAAAATCAGAAATGAAAAGGGAGAAATAACAACAGACATTGAGGAAATCCAGAGAATATTTGGATCCTACTTTAAAAATCTATACTCCACCAAATTTGAAAACTTAAGTGAAATGCACAATTTTCTTGATAGATTCCACCTATCGAAGCTAAATCAAGATCAGATAAACAGATTAAACAGCCCTATAACCCCTAAGGAAATAGAAACAGTCATTAAAAATCTCCCAACCAAAAAAAAGTCCAGGGCCAGATGGATAAGCATGGAATTCTACCAGACCTTCAAAGAGGAGCTAACACCAACACTTTTCAAACTTTTTCACAAAATAGAATCTGAAAGAACATTGCCAAACTCATTCTATGAGGCCACAGTCACCCTGATTCCTAAACCACACAAAGACCCAACAAAGAAAGAGAACTTCAGACCAATCTCCCTCATGAACATAGATGCAAAAATACTTAATAAAATACTAGCAAACCGAATTCAAGAACACATCAAAAGTATCACACACCATGATCAAGTAGGCTTCATCCCAGGAATGCAGGGATGGTTCAACATACGAAAGTCTATCAACGTCATTCACCATATAAACAAGATGAAAGAAAAAAACCACATGATAATCTCGCTAGATGCAGAAAAAGCATTTGACAAAATCCAACACCCCTTCATGCTAAAAGTTCTGGAGAGAACGGGCATACAAGGACTGTACCTAGAATAATAAAGGCAATATACAGCAGGCCAGTGGCCAACATCAAATTAAATGGAGAGAAACTTGAAGCATTTCCTCTAAACTCAGGGACAAGGGGAAAGGCAAGGATGTCCACTTTCACCATATCTCTTCAATATAGTACTTGAAGGTCTTGCTAGAGCAATAAGACAACTAAAGAAGATCAAGGGGATAATCATTGGAAACAAAGAAGTCAAATTATCCCTATTTGCAGATGATATGATAGTATACATAAGCGACCCCAAAAATTCCACCAGAGAACTCTTACAGCTGATAAACACCTTCAGCAAAGTGGCTGGATACAAATTAATTCAAAAAAATCAGAAGCCCTTCTTTATACAACAAACAAATGGGCTGAGAAAGAAATAAGGGAAACAACCCCCTTCACAATAGCCACAAACAACACAAAATACCTGGGGGTCACTCTAACCAAGCAAGTAAAGGACCTGCACAACAAGAACTTCAAGCCCTTGAAGAAAGAAATGGAAGAGGCCTTTAGAAGATGGAGAGATCTCCCATGGTCACGAATAGGTAGGATCAACATAATAAAAATGGCCATCCTACCAAAAGCAATATATAGATTCAATGCAATTCCTCTCAAAATACCAACACATTTTTTTATAGACTTGGAAAGACCTATTCTCAATTTCATATGGAACAACAAAAAGCCCAGAATAGCTAAATCAATCCTGTACAATAAAAAAACATCTGGAGGTATCACCATCCCAGATTTCAAGCTGTACTACAGAGCAATAGTTGTAAAACAGCATGGTATTGGTATAGAAACAGACCAGTAGATCAATGGAATCAAATTAAAGATCCAGAAATAGACCCACACACTTATGGCCACCTAATTTTTGACAAAGAAGCCAAAACGGCACAATGGAAGGACAGCATCTTCAACAAATGGTGCTGGTCCAACTGGATGTCCACTTGTAAAAGAATGAAATTAGACCCATACTTATCACCTTGTACAAAACTTAAGTCCACGTGGATCAAAGACCTTAATATAAGGCCGGTCACACTAAATCTACTAGAAGAAAAAGTGGGAGACACCCTCGAACTTATTGGCACAGGCGACAACTTCCTGAACAGAACACCAACAGCTCAGCACCTGAGATCAACAATCAATAAATGGGACCTCATGAAACTGAAAAGCTTCTGTAAGGCAAAAGACACTGTCATTCGAACAAAACAGCAGCCTACAGACTGGGAGAAAATCTTCACCAACCCCACATCTGACAGAGGGCTAATATCCAAAATCTACAAAGAACTCAAGAAATTAAATGCCAAGAAACCAAATAATCCAATCAAAAAATGGGGGGCAGAGCTAAATAGAGAATTCACAAAGGAGGAATCCCTAATGGCTGAGAGACACTTGACGAATTGCTCAACATCCTTAATCAGAGAAATGCAACTCAAGACGACTCTGAGATTGCATCTCACACCTGTCAGAATATCTAAGATCAAAAGCTCAAATGACAACACATGCTGGCAAGGGTGTGGAGAAAGGGGAACCCTACTCCATTGCTGGTGGGAGTGCAGGCTTGTGCAACCACTATGGAGGTCAGTCTGGCAATATCTTAGAAAACTTGGAATAGCTGTGCCTCAGGACCCAGCCATACCACTTCTGGGTATACACCCAAATGCCTCTTCACGGAATCATAAGGAAGTTTCCTCATCTATGTTTATATCAGCCTTATTTGTAATAGCTAGAAACTGGAAACAACCCAGATGTCCCTCAACCGAAGAATGGGTTAAAAAACTGTGGTACGTCTACACAATGGAATATTATTCAGCTATCAGAAACAATGAAATTATGCAATTTGCAGCCAAATGGATGGAACTAGACAAGCTCATCCTGAGTGAACTAACCCAGACTCAGAAGGACACATATGGCATCTATTCACTTATAGTAGGATTTTAGCTATATAGTAGAAGGTATCAATACTACAACTAACACACCAAAGGGAACTTGGACATAGACTTCTTATTTTTAATTTTATGTTTTATTTATTTTTTATATATTAGTAATATTTTTTCTATTTTTTAGTCTTTTTTATCTATTGTATGCTTATTGGTTTGTTTGTTTAGTAGTTCTCTCTCCCAGGCAACGAGACACTTTTCACTGATGGTACTGCTTCATAGATCCCCAATGAATGAAGAGGCTCTTGGCCCTCATACGACCTCTCAACTGAGATGAGGGACTGTTATATAAGGACACCCCACCCCAGAGAAATGGGATGGAAGGGTTAGGAGGTAAAGAAAAAAAAATGAAATGTGATGTTTCGGCCTTTTACTACTAACTGTCATGAACTGTTTAGGATAATTAAGAAATGCAAACTAATGGTTATGCAACCCAGTCATTCTGTTAGGTACTATGACAGCCTATTATAGTTACTTGCTAAGCTAATCAGAAATAAAGCTGCTAAGAGACAAGCAACATCTGCTTACCCTAATAGAAGAGATAGATAGGGCCTCTTCAAAAACCTCAAGAGATCTGCAGAATATGGCATTCAAAGATGTTTTCGTAACTTTAGATATTTTTATATCAAGACATATCAACTCCTGACAGCACCTCCTATTCTCCTCCAAGTAGAAGATGAGCATCGAAGAATCTCCAGTGGGAGATGATTGAATTAGTCGCAAGCCTATTTCTTGGTAGGAAAAGCCCCTTGCTCCAACTGAAGACAGAATGCTGTCCAAAAAGGATAAAACCTGGAAGCAGGTAAGTCGACAGCCTAGCTCTGCCAAGACAGGGCAGGTAAGTCCTTCATAACCCCTGCTCCACAATCAATGTCTGTCCGAGAAACGGGGCCAAACGACTGAAGATCGATGCTGTAATGTATGGAGAGAAAATGGGAACTGTCCAGGCAGCCACTGGTATGTCATTTCTTAGTTTTGGAAGCTGCAGGCCCTGTACTTCCTATAAAATCAGATATATTTATCCCTCTCAGGTCTCTGAGGTGGTTGAAGAATAGATAGCTAGAGTCTCATAATTAAATTTTCAGTTGTTTAGGAGTCAAGAGAGTGTTATATATGTAAGAAGATACTTTTAAAATTGTGTTGCAAGTTAGTATGAATGTTGAGTTAGATATCGAACTTTAAACTCATGGAGATGGTTAGAGAGTAGAATGTTAAAGTCAGGTACCAAATACATGTGGACTGGACATTGGGAATGTATGCTAAGCCATATAACCCTCATAACTGTGGCCTAATTATCTCTGTTGTTTTGTATTGTATTTATTATTATAAGAGAAAGAACCATTTGTTGGACTGAAAGGGGAACTGTAAGGGGAAATAAGATATACCTTAAACTTCAAAAAAAAAAAAAAAGGAAGAAGATGGGGGGTTGAGGGTGGGAGGGTGGGACTGGAGGAGGGAATAGGGAGGGGACTGCGATTGAGATGTAACTTGAAGAAATAAAAAATAAAGGTAAAAAAAAAGCATTGAAGGCATTTGGACTCAATATCCTAAACTTCTTATAGGACTGAGGCGAAAGGGGGAGACTGAGGTGCTCAATGTTGTAAAAATAGGGAATAGGATGGTTCTTTTTGTTGTTGTTGTTGTTATTAAGCTGGTGATAAGATATTTTAAAATTGTTGTTGGTAGGGAAAATAGTTAGTGAGGAAGAGTATATTATACAAGTGTAGAAGAAAAAAATTTAATAGGGCCACGAGTGCTATTAGTGTTTCTAAGTTTATATTATTGTTTTTGAGTTGTTCTGTTATGATAGCTCATTTGGGTAAAAATCCGGTTAGAGGTGGGAGGCCTCCTAAGGATAGGAGAATTCATGGTATAGAAAGAATGAGGGTTGGTGATTTGTTTCATGCAAGGGATATTGTAGTGATGGATGTAAATGAATTTATTATTAGGGGGATAAAAATTGAAATTGTAATAATGATATAGAAAATTAGGTTGAGAATGGTGAGTGAGGGGTTATAGGGGGCGATGGCAATTATACATCCTATATGGCTAATGGAGGTGTAGGCTATGATTTTTTTGAGTTTTGGTTTGTTTTAAACCTCCTCATGCTCCAGTGCAAACGGAGATTACTGCGATTATGAAAGTAAGATTTGTGTTGAGCAGCTCATGAATTTGATAGAGGATAGATAATGGAGTGATTTTTTTTGTCATGTAAGTAGGATAAGGTCAATGTGGAGGGGAGTGCCTTGGGTTACTTCAGGCAATCAAGAGTGGAAAGGGGCCAGTCCTAATTTGATTATAAGAGATATGAGGAGTATTGTGAGTGCTGTGGTATTGGTTGGTGGTTGAAAAGTTCACACTCCTAGTTGTTTACAGTTAATAATGATGGAGAATAGTAAGATTATGGAGGCTGTTGCTTGGGTAATGAACTATTTCGTTGAGCCTTCGATTGATCGTTGATTTTTTTTATCAATTAGGAGGAGTGTAATGACCAATAGGCTTATTTCTAGACCAATTCATGTTAGAATGGGATTGGTGCTGAGTGTTGTGATTATGGGTCCTGAGAAGATGGTAAAGTAGATGATTAATAGGGTTAGGGGATTTATTACTACAGGAAGGGTTTAAACCAATGTTTTCGGGCTATAGGCCCGATAGCTTAATTAGCTGACCTTACTAAGTTAGGATGAGGTGTAGAGGTAGCATGGAGAATTTTGAATTCTTTGATATAGGTTCAATTCCTATTGTCCTAGAAATACGAGGATTTAAACCTCTATAATTTACTCTATCAAAGTAACTCTTTTTCAGACATATTTCTGTATACTGGGTGGGATACTTGCAAGGAAGATTGATATAGAGACATGTCATATGCATATTGCTAGTGTTAGGGGGAGGAAGTCCTTTCATAGCAGGTGTATTAGCTGGTCATATCGGAATCATGGGTATGAAGCTCAGATTCATAGGAAGAGGGCAGTTAATAGAAGTGTTTTAATTATGAGGTTAGAGGTATATATTTCTATTATGAAAGGAGCCTAGAAAGGTGATGGATGAGAGAGCATTTATTAGGATGATATTAGTGTACTCTGCTATAAAGAATAATGTGAATGGACCAGCGGCATATTCTACATTGAACCCTGATACTAGTTCAGATTCTCCTTCTGTTTGGTCAACTGGGGCCCGGTTAGTTTCTGCTAGGGTTGAAATAAATCATATGAGGGCCAGGGATTAAGCTGGGATAATTACTCATATAGGTTCTTGAGTCAAGATTATGTTTTGTAGAGAGAAGGAGCCGCTTATCATAAGAATTGATAGGAGAATGATAGCTAGGGAGACGTCATAGGAGATTGTTTGGGCTATTGCTCATACAGTACCAAATAGGGAATATTTTGAGTTTGATGCTCATCCTGATCACAGAATAGAGTATACTGAAAGACTTGGTTGGGAAAAATAAAATGCTTAGGTTTAAGTTGATTAAGGGGTGAGGTATAGGTAGGGGATTCAGAGAATGAGGGCTAGTATTAGTGACAGAGTGGGGGTAGACTAAATAGAAGGACTGACTGCTGATCGTCAAAGGGTTCTTTAATAAATAGTTTTATGGCATCTGTGAATGGTTGGAGGATACTGTAGGGTCCTACAACATCGGGTCCTTTACGAAATTGTGTATATCCTAGGATTTTTCATTCACTAAGTGTGAGAAAAGCTATGGTGATTAGGATTGGTAGAAGGAGGAGAAGAATGTTTATAAAGTGCATTATTAGGGAGAAGATTTAAACCTCTGAATACAAGGTTTTAAATCTTACACAATACCCTGGCTCTGCCACCCTAATAACCTTGTCTTGATAAAAACTGTACAAACTCACTAAGTTGATATTTTTTTCGTAAGTTTGTCTTGGGGTGCTATTGGTGAGGAGGCTCCATTTCTCTTATCCTTTCATACTGGGAGAAATTGTAAATAGATAGAAACCGACCTGGATTACTCTGGTTTGAACTCAGATCACATAGGACATTAATCGTTGAACAAACGAACCATTAATAGCTGCTGCACTCTTGGGATGTCCTGATCCAACATCGAGGTTGTAAACCCTTATTGTCAATATGAACTCTAAAATAGAATTGCACTGTTATTCCTAGGATAACTTGGTCCGTTGATGAATAACATTGGGTCAATTAGAATACACACACACACACACACACACACACACACACACACACACACACACA
>CAJQZJ010032684.1:3542550-3562793 GCA_907164525.1 Lophiomys imhausi
ACACACACACACACACACACACACACACACACACACACACACACACACACACTTGGACTTGTATGTCTTGGTTAAAATCGTTTGGAGGTCTTTTTTGTTCTCCAAGGTCACCCCAACCGAAATTACTAGTTTATATATGTTTTTTCCTTAGGCCATTAGGGAGTTTAGGTTAGAATTAAACTAGTTAATTAAAGCTCCATAGGGTCTTCTCATCTTATTGTGTTATTCCCACATCTTCACGGGTAGGCCAATTTCACTGATTAGAAATAAGAGACATTTGATCCTTCGTTTAGCCATTCAAACTAGTCCTTTATTAAAGAACAAGTGATTATGCTACCTTTGTACGGTTAAAAGTCAGTCACTGGGCAGTGCCTCTAATACTTGTAATGCTAGAGGTGATGTTTTTGCTAAACTGGTGAGGGTCTAGTTTGCCAAGTTTCTTTTATTTCTTTGTATCTTTCCTTAAGCACTCCTGTGTTGGGTTAACATTAGATAATTAGATATAGTTTATTAATTGTTTATAGTCTATTAATGTTATATAACAATGGTTATCCGAGTTGTTATATGCTTGTGTTCATGGAGAAATTATTCTTTTTACTCATATTAACATTATTTCAACTATAAAGTGATAGATTTACCCAATTGGTAATAGTAGGAATTTGTATTTATTTATGGAATTATAGGTTTTAAGTGTTGAGCTTGAACACTTTCTTAATTGATGGCTGCCCTTAGGCCAACTATGGGTAAGTGTTTTGGTTTTTATTCTCTATTTAAGGTTGTTTCCTTTGTCTAAAGAGCTGCCCCTCTTCAGACTATATTTTAAACTTACATTTAGATAAAAAATTTTTTACGGTAGGTTTAAAGTTGAACTAAAATTCATTATTGGGTAACCAGCTATCACCAAGCTCATTAGGCTTCTCACCTCTACCTAGGAATCATCCCACTATTTTGCTATATAAATGGGTTCACTTGTATAATTTTTCTTAGGTAGCTGTTTGGTTTCGGGGTCTCTGCCTTAAGTTCTCTTGGCTAGAGTTATTCTAGTTAATTCATTATACAAAAAGTACAAGGTTTAATCTCTGCTTTTTTAAACTTTTAATAAGTCTTTCATCTTTCCCTTGTGGTACTTTTTTCTATAGCCCCTTAAGAAGATTCCTTTCACCAGTACTTTATTTGGTTAAATGTTTTAGTTTAGGTTGGTTTATAGTTGTGTTGTGATGTTAAAGGGCTAGAATTGGTTCATAGGGTCTGTGGTAATTGGATTCTTCTGGGTATAGGATAGATGCTTTGATGTCTAAGCTGCCCTATGGTTGTTCCAAGCACACTCTTCAGTATGCTTACCTTCTTACGACTTATCTCCTCATAAATTGGTGACTCTGGTATTATATATGTGTGAGTTTAGGTTTAATGTGAGGAGGGTCATGGGCAGTGTGTGCTTACTTCATTGCTCTGTTCAATTAAGCTTTGTATTCTTAATTTACTGCTAAATCCTCCTTTTTTTTTCATAAAGGGTAACGTAAATGCTCGTTTAAAGTAAATGTAGCCCATTGCTTCCCATTTCATTGGCTGCACCTTGACCTGACCATTTTATGTTTGTTCTTGTGCTTACTAATGTTCCTTTTTAGGGTTTGCTGAAGATGGCGATGTATAGGCTGAATTAGCAAGAAATGGTGAGGAGGAACGGGTATATCTATTATAGAACAGGCTCCTCTAGGTGGATATAAAGTACCGCCAAGTCCTTTGAGTTTTAAGCTATGTCTAGTAGTTCTCTCGCAGTAGTTTTGTTGTGAATAACTACTGAAATTTAAGGCTAAGCATAGTGGGGTATCTAATCCCAGTTTGGATTTTAGCTTTTGTGTATGGATTTTTCAATCACTTTGGTTGCTGATTTTAAGTCCAAACAATGAATTTTCACGTATTAGTTGGATTTTAATTCTATTTATTGATGGGGTGGTGTTAAGCATTCTAAATGTTAATTAATTGGTATTGCTTGCAGTCTGTTACTTAGATTATCTCTGATTGGTTGAATAAAATGCTGAGACCTGAGATTGGGCAAAGACAGAGATAGGTGGGACTAAGGTGTGCGGGCCTCAGAGATAGAGAGAATCTTGGGAAGAAGAAGCTCCAAGAAGAAGCCAGGAGCAAGCAAGGAGTACACAGACCATGGGTTAGATCAGTCCACGTGGCCTGGAACATTGGCATAGCATGGAGAATAGAAGTCCAAAAGGACATTTGTATATATGGGGTCGTATTTGGGTAATAGAATTATGAGCTAGTTTAGATGGGCTAGGATTACAATTCAGGTCAAGGCTTATTAAAATCCATCTGCTGTCTGTGTGTATTTATTTATAATGGTGGGTTAAGGATTAACAGCTGCCAAACAGCTGCCAAACCAATTAGATATAACCTAAATCTGGTTAAATAACTTAATTAGCCTTTTCTACAATTTAGTATTTTGTAGTAACACACTTTGCACCAAGGGTAATTAGTTTGGGTTAATCGTATGACTTCGGTGGATGGAACAAAATTTACCAACCCATAGAGGTATACTTAAGTCGAACTTTTGTTCATTGCTTAATATTTATCACTGCTGGATCCCGTGGGAGTGTGGCTAGGCAGGGTGTCTTAAGCTATATTTTGAATGTGCTTGATAACCTCTCCTCAAATTTCTAGTTATTTATAACTGTATCTCCCAGATAGTTCACAAAAGCACAAACAAACTTTTGGTTTAATGTTTGGGCAGATTTCCTCTCTGTGCTTGGAAGGAGCAAGAATCAATAAGGGTTCACGGGGAAAAGGGGAAACAAGGCAAGAGCTGACCAAAATAACAAGTAGAAGAGAAGGGCCTACGAAGACCTCAGCTTTGGAATGGCCAGGCAATGTGAAATAGAATGTAATCAGCATGCTGAAAAAATAAGAGAAGGAGCTAAGATATGAATAGAGCAATGGATACTAAAGCTTCAGCTAGAGCTCAATGGCCGTGCAGTTAAACTGCTGTATAAATACTTCTGCTTATACCTGCAGACTAAGCAGGTCTCAGCATTCATCAGAGAAGCTCTTCGAATATGACTGTCAAAGTGGAGACTCAGAGCTCGTCAGAGTGCTGAGAATGAGGCCTGTGTCTACATCACCCATTCCAACCTGGGAAAAGATTAATGCTCAGAATGTAAGTAGGGCTTCTTGTGAATGTATATTGCTTTTGCACCATCATAAAATTAAAAAAGAAATCTAAGGTAAAATCGCATAGAGTTTAGGATCAAGCTGCATATGACAAAAAGTGGCAAAACTCATAATGATAGCTAAGAACAGTGTCTCTCGCTGTGTAGGATATTGACAGGAAAAGGGCTTTGGATATTATCAAGTTGGAAAGTATTTGCCTTTGAGGCACCTTGATCCAAACAAGAGGGCTAAAAAAAAAAAAAAAAAAAAAAGTCTTTCCTGAATGTGTTTTCATCATTATCTCTTTTTTTTTTTCTGCATTCAGCAAAAGAGAGGAAACTGAAGCAGTCAATAGATCGTCAGTCACATCGCAGATCCAGAGTTCTGATGTCCAGCCATGTTTGCTGCCAAAACTTGACCTTGACATCACAGGCTCATTTTCTGATGTGAGGAAGCATTGCACTAGTGTCAAGGACAGCTTCAGGGGTGAGGGACAGTTGCCCCAGTAACTTGAAGTAATAAATAAATGTAATTAAAAAAAGAATATCACTTCCTACTTCTTATTCTTTACAGAAGGCAGAAGAAAATTCAGCCATTTACCTTTTTAAAAAAGGCAAGAAGGGAAGAAAGGAAGGAAGGAAAAAAGAATGAATGAATGAATGAGCAAGCTAGGACTTGGCAATTAGTATTGGAGTAAGTGATCAACTTGTGATTGCTCAGCTGGGGCTTGAAGACTTGTAAATGCATTCAGAAGACAGAAAAAACGTGAAAGAGCAATGAAACCTGGATCATTTTCCAGGAGAAAGTGCCCCAAAGCTGCTGGGAAATTCACTCAGTAAGGATCTTGGGGTGTGTCTTCATAAATGGATAAGGTAACTCATCAGACCCATGGATGGGACACACCATGTGCTTGCCCTATGGTCTCTGCTGTCTGTGACCTTCATGCTCCTCTGGCCCACTGTGTCTAATAAAGCCCTTTGAGTGGATGTTGATGGTCCAGCTCATCTTGAAGAAACGGAAAGTCTGGTGGCATTGGGTTACACCTCATATAACAGTAGTCAATTGGAATTGTTACCTGGTTCCCCAGCCCCACTGTTCCAACTTGATCTGCCACGGACATGTGGTTTCATGACCTCTGTGTGTTGTCAAAAAGAAGATCTCTCAGATGTCAAAAGCCCTTTCCCTTGGGAAGTTTTACAGTGAAAAATCAAATCCCCAATAAAATAAACACCTTGTTAAAAAAAGATAAGGAGATTGGGGTGCTCATGATATTTCATGCTGTGATCTGGTAAGGGTGATACACATTTTATATCACTGAAAATTCCACTGAAACTCTAACTTTGAGATGGGTCTTCCTTATTGTATATAAATGGTATGTGATCGAGAAGTTAACAGCAAAAAGCAGCAGTGAAGCAAACTGTCAAAAGGGAGTCACACCTACCTTAACTGGAAGAGGAAGCATTTGGAAAGGGTCACAGATGTGCTCTGCTACCAAGAGATTCCAGATCTCCAAAGAGTCATGGGCCTCACCAGGCCTTTTTCAAATAGTCAACCTTAGCATCTGTCACCAATCGCCCACCATCTTGTGGTGTGTGTCTTCATAATACAGATTACTGAAATTACATCACCGTGGAAAGGAAAGCTCTAGTCTGCAAGCAGTGAAGCTTTTTTGAAAAGGCACCTTTTTAAACATTATCAGAAACAATGAAATCATGCAATTTGCAGACAAATGGATGGAACTAGAGAAGCTCATCCTGAGTGAGCTCACCCAGACCCAGAAGGATGCACATAGCATCTATTCACTTATAATCACATTTTAGACATATAGTACAGGATAACTATACTACGACCAGTGCACCAAAGGGAACATGAACATAGAATCTGTTACCTGTCAATGAGACACTTTGCCCTAGTGGTGCTGCCATGTAGGCCCCCAGTATATGAGGAGGCTCTTGGCCCTCATATGACTGCTGAACTGGGGCGGGGGGCCTGATACGTAGGGACACTCTACTCCAGAGGAGTGGGATGTAAGGGATAGGGGGTAGAGGGTAGGAGGGCAAGACTGGGATGGGTAGAAAGAGGACACTGTGATGGAGATGTAACCTGAAGTAATAAATAAATATTTAAAAATTTATTTTAAATTATGTCTATTGCGTGTAAGGTATATACTGTGCCTGCAGAGGCCAGGGGCATCATTTTGAGTTACAGGTGGCTGTGAGTTGTCTGATATGGATACTAAGACTCGAACACCGATCCTCTGGATGAGCAGTATGTGCTCTTAACTGCTGAGCTGTCTTCAGCCACCAGCAATCACACTATTTGATATTTATCCATATTGCCACTTGGTTAGATAAACTCTTGCTAAAATGAAATACATTGAAGTTGAAGATCTTTTTTTCTGTGACTTTCACACCAGGCAAAGAACATGTTTCCCAAGATCTTTGCATAAATGTGTGATCTCTATTACTTTACCCCACATTAATTAGGGGTCTAATCTAATCTAAGATCTCTCTTTGGTTATCCGAGTTCATGAGGCTGCTGCCTCTGGGACTTTAAGATTGTTCGTCTTTTGAATGTTAATAGCTCCTCTGAGCTGCTCACATTTTTAATTTTTTTCTAAATACTTCACCTTCAGGAACTGTATTTGACCCTTTCAGAACACTGACAGAAGAAAGTGTTTTCTCCCAACTTTGGAACTATCTTAACTTTCCCATTTCCTCTCACAGGCGAGAGAAACTCTAAGAAATGCCCTTCACTCAGGGGAGTGCCCATGAGCTGACCAGCAAGTCTCTCATAATTTAACAGTATTACTTTTCTATTATCCTTATTATTGCTCTAGTCTGTATTTTTTCCTTCAGAGTGTTTGCTGCATTGTTAACTTAATATGGGTTTTTCCCCCATTATTCCCTCTGCTTGTCTTGATGCACATATTTTCTCTCTTAGTGTCAAAATAAGGTGATGGTGAATTAGGAGTCCTCTCAGAGCTGAGAATACTTTTGTAATCTGGCAACCTTTGGCATGAAGCACATATCCTATTGAATGATGGAGCACTTAAGAGTGATTCACCACTGAACATTACAGAAAATAGGCCGAGGGTCTCAAAAATTCAAGGCAAGTTCCTTCTACTCAGCGTGGTGTATATACTGTACTCTCCCTTTCCTACCCTCTATTATGTGGTTAAGAGAGAGGAGATAACGATGGCTTCCTAAAGTTACCCATAATGCACTCAAAACTCTGTTAGGTGTAATGATTTTAAAAGGCAGAATGAAAACACAGTTAGGAGATCAACACAAAAGGAATCATTTTCTGATAACGACAGTGAGCCTACATTCTTCTACACACACACACACATACACACACACACCTCCCATTAACTGTAATGGGAATTATGAGTGCCCCATTAAAGGAGCTTATACACTCCAGATAAGGTGAGGGGATGCTCATTCTTTCTGGGTTTCTTGGATTGATTTAGTTTCTTGTGATAGAATAAAATCTTGAAGTATTCTTTTGCAGAGCTACTCCTGAATATTCAGTATTTCGTCTTTGGAATATAGAACATGAAGAACAACAATTACTAATCGCTAGACAAAATTGCAGTTAACCCTAACCACAGATAATATGTAAAACCCAAGTCAGGCCCGGACTGGTTAATTTTCAGGTTAGAAGAATTGACTTGTCATATTCCTCTGTAAATAAATATTTATTCAACATTTGACCTTACTGGTCTAGGCAAATTTCAGAGTGGTTAATATTTTCTACATTAACATGGAAATGAATTTCTAATTATTCAGAATGTTAATTAACAACACGCCCATATTTGCATAAAAGGAAAGAAATGTAGTTTTACACAGTAATAACTTCAAGCCAATATTTTCTATATGAATATAGAAACCTCGATCACTGACAGATACTCAGCTTTGAGAATATTGTTTTGGCCTGTGTCTAAAAGTGTGTGTGTATAGGCATATATGCTTACACACTGAGAAATATTTACACAAATGTAACTGGTCTCCTGAGTGTTCAAGCTGTGTATCCTGATCCCCATTGGGTATCTCCTGCAGATCCAACAGGCACACCACACTCAACATGTGTAAGGCTTTCTAGCAAGCCTCTGCTGTTCCCAGTCTCACTAAAGGAAGTTGGTATACCTCAGTTACTCAAGTCATGGAGGCCACTAAAGCACCCATCTTTCAAATTCCACATCCCCATATTGACCACTGTGGGTTCCATCATCGTTACTTCATTCATCATGGTACCTCATTTCCAGAGGTAACAGGAGGGCCTCTGTGGTATTGTAGCAAGTATGAACCTAACATCAGATCATCTTGAGAACACCCCAAGGACATGCCGAGATCCAGGTTAGCTCCAGATTCAGAGACACGATAGTCTAGGGGAAATTGAGGTATTGGTAAGGAGGGGTAGGGATGGAGACATAAGATGGGGAAGATGGTCCTAGAATTAGGAATGCAAGCAAAGACTTGGTCACATGTGTATAAGGAATTAGACGATCTCAGCTCTTTGTTTCCAGGCTTTGAATCTGTCCCTGGCAGCCACCTATAATTCTTTTACTAATGTCCAATTCATCATTGTAGTTTTTTGTTTTAAATGCTTATCTCTGAACAATTGCAAAATTTCCAAAGGAACTGTGTTTGTGGCTTTATATTCGACTTTTCTTAGCTATACTCTAGATAATCAAGGAGCCTGGTGAAGACAGTGAGTGGGCAGGGGAAAGGAGGAGGCAGAACCCTGACTTGTTTGGTTATCAGATTATCCACAGCCTGAAAACAGTGGCTGGCTCAGGGTGGGAACACGAGAAACAGTCATTGGCGTTTGGATTGAATTACTGTGTAATCAAAGCAGTATTTGTTGTTTTGGGCCTTGCAGGTTTAGGATTAATAAGGCGGCACAAACTATGATCTCACTAGTTGTATGCTGGTGAGTCTTTGTCAACTTGCCAGAAACTAGAGTCACCTTGGAAGAAGAACCCTCAATTGAAGAATTGCCTCCATCAGAGTGGCCATTTTGTTGCTTAATGATTGATGTGGGAAGGCCCAACCCACTGTGGGCGGGGACACCCCTGGGCATGTGGTCCCGTTGTATAAGAAAAGTGAGAACAGGCCAGAGGAAGCAAGCCAGTAAGCAGTTCCTTTGTCATCTGTACTTCAGTTTCTGCCTTGGCTTCCCTTTACTATAGACCTGTAGCCTGTATACCAAGTAAGCCTTTCCTTTCCCAGGTTGTTTTTGGGCAGTGTTTTTATGATGATAAGAGAAAGCAAACTGATACATATTGTAACAAGATAAACAAGGGAAATTGGAAGTGATGCCTAATATATTGTTTTCATCTGGCTGTATAACAAAACAGTGGGCTAAGATCAGTGAATGTCCTACTTAGAAATTATTCCTGAGCCAGGCAGGGTGGCACACTAGAGAAGCCAGGTGATTCTGGGAGGAACTGTTTTTATCAAATGGATAGGCAGCTCTCCACCCCAAGAGACCAAGACCTGTGGGATCCACCTATGAGACAGATAATGGGATGGTAGCATTAGAGATTCTGGTCTTTGGACACTTAGAGCTGAGAATGTATTTGTCAAATTTCAGAAGAACTACAGAATTTGGAAGAAATTAGAAACTGTAAGCATCCTGTTTGAATTTTATCAGTGCTTAAGGTGCTATTAAGACTGAAGTCACCAAGTTAAGAAGAAGGAGATCAGCAGGGTTGGGAGGGAGTCAAGAGAGGTCTTAGGGGTGAATATGATCACGATACATTATACACATATATAAAATACAATGAAACCCATTATCATATAATGAATGTATAATATAGAAAGCTTTTTAAAAAAAAAAAACTGCAGTCTGGGAAATATAGCTGAATGAAAGAACATTTTCCAAGCATGCACAAGGCCCTGGATTCAATTCATAGCATCACAGAAAACTAAAACAAACAAAGAAGCAAATGTGTATAGTTGCCTATTAACCCATTCAAATGTCTGTGTTTATCAGGTGTGTTATTCAACCAGCTTTATAAGTAGATTAAATGTTGTGAAATTGAGTGCGTAAAGTAAAGCCAAACTGACAAAATCATGTTCTTATTTGGCTCACATACTGGGCTTTAAAAAGATAATTTCATTAGACTAAAGGTTCTGCTGTCCTCAAACAACAGAGGACACTACTTCCTGCTGGTTCTAAAGGGCCCTGTCCACAGTCTTGGGGCTGCCCACACACCTAACTGAGCCCTGTGGGCTGAACCTGTCCAACCACATCCCCATTGATTTCCTCTTCTGTAGCCAGATGCTTTCCAATTGTCTCATGTCCAGAGGCGTCTTCTCTCCCCATTTTTTGAAAGGCAGTCCTCAGTTTCCACTCCACTCCTTAGCTCTCACCCTAGTCTCTGTTTGTGTCTGTCTCCCTCCCTTCCTCTCCCCATCTAGGGTTAACTAAGTCACATATAGGACTGTGATGTTTGGAGACAGTATTTCATGCATAAGATTTTTCATTCAATGTTTATTCAAAAAAACACTAGTAGGACATGGTGGTGCATCCCTGTAATCCCAGCACTGGGGAGGCCGCACAAGGTGGATCACAAGTTCAAGGTCTACGTGGGCTGCACAATGAGACCTTGTCTCAAACAAACAAAAGTGTTTACTAAGCATGCATTAATAACTTGTGTGCTGTCACACAGAGTTTAGAGTCATGGGAGTGTTAAGCAAAGTGCTGTGAACAGTGAGAGGGTGGTAAGTGATCTGAGAATGGAGTCAAAGCTGGTTTGCAAGAGCAGCTAGCACGGGCTAATATTGCCCACAGAGAGGATAGGTTTCTAGCGAACATTCGAGATGAAAGTACCTGGTAAAGGGTGGAACTGAGTATAGCATGGGCAAGGCAGGTGGAACTGAGCCAGGCCCACATTACAAATGCTGAGGAGTTTTATCTGGTTGGCAACAGGGAGCCACAGATGTATTTTACAGTGGTTAGATGCTCTAATTTATATTTCTTAACATTTTGGTAGCTAAATGAAAGACGGATTGGTGGGGACTTAGAGAAGGGGTAAGGAAACCTCTTAGCAACTTAAATGAGAAATGACTAGAAGAAGGAAGACAATAGGAGAGTTGAGAATAGATTTGAGGACCACTTTTAAAGAAGATGAAAGTAAGATTGATAACTAATTTAGGGCATAGGACACACGTGAGAGTTCTAAGTGGTATGATAATCTGATTCAGCATTTTCTTAATGGGTTTGGGAACCAGGTGATTTTTCTATGAATACAATTTGAACATAGAAACAACTGAATAGGGCTGGAGAGATGGCTCAGCCGTTAAAGGCTAGGCTCACAACCAAATATATAAGAAACAACTGAATATAGAAATTTGCATATTAACTCACTCCTCCACAATAAGGATAAGTTAAAAGAGATGACACAGACAAATTAGGTAAAACCCAATGGGAAGCTAGAGGGCACAGGATGCAGAAAGAAAGGTGGGGAAGGTAAAAGTAGCCAAGGGGGAAATAGCAGGTTACTTGAGAGATTTGATTTGTGATAGCAACATACAGCACTTGTCTCTGCTAGAAACCAGGCAAACTCGCTACTTTTTTGGCAACTTGATACAAACTGGGGTCATCTAGGAAAAGGGAACCTCAATTGAGAAAATCCTCCAACAGATTGGTTTGTAGGCAAATCTTTTGGGCATTATCTTGATTAATGACTGATGTGGGAGGGCCCAGCCCATTGTGATTAGTATGAGATTGTAGTGGAAACAAGCCAGTAAGCAGCATTCCTTTGTGGTCTCTGTTTCCGTTCCTCCCTACAGGTTCCTGCCTTGAGTTTCTGTCCTGACTCCTTTCATGGTGGACTGAGATCAAAATGTGTAAATCAAATAAACCCTTTCCAAGTTGCTTTTGGTTATGATGTTTTATTATTACAGTAATAGAAACATAGCTGGGACACTAGTCAAGATAAGTTCTGCATTTCAACTGACTATACTTCAATAATTTATAGCTCATTTGGGGGTAGTTATAAGTCTCAAAATACTCCATAGAGATTACTTCAAAGCCTGCAATGTGTGTATGTGTGTGTATATTGTTTATTTGGTTGGTTTTAAATTTTTCTTTGTTATTCAAGGGAAATGTTTTTCACAAACAAGACCAATGAATATTTTATCACTTTTTTATAAGAAATTGTATATGAAAACTTGAGCTAATTGATACCATATTTGTCACTAATCCTAATATTTAGAATACTATATTGGACATCCTGGTCCCATGCTGTCCTTTATTTAGGAGGAAGTAGAGTGAGGCAGATGGAGGACTCCAGAGTTCTTCAAAGACATTGTATTTGATGTTGTAGATATACAACACTGCTTTCTTTTCCTTGACCCAAATTTATCTGTACATCCACACGTGCTCATCTGTGTGTGTGTGAGCGAGATGTGTCAGTAGGTTTCCTCAAAAGGCAGCCTACCATGAAACTCAATGCAGAGGAGAACAGAGGAGGTAAATTATCTAGACACACACACACACACACACACACACACACACACACACACACACACACCCCTGTACACACGCACACATGCACGCATGCACACACGCACGCACACACCCACATGCACAGATGTCAGAGAAAAGAATTTAAAGATGGGGAGGTGGCTGAACAGATGTTGCAGTGGTTAAGAACACCTGATGCTCTTGCAGAGAACCTGAGTTTAGTTCCCAGCTTCCACATTATGGCTCACAACTGTCCATATAATTCCATTTCCAGAGGATCTGGTGCCCTCCTCTGGTCTTCTTAAGGACCAGATATGCACTTGATACTTGTACATACATTCAGGCAGACACTCATACACATAAAATAAAAAATGAGTAAGTCTTAAAAGATGTTGAGGACGCTTGGCATGATGGTATATGCCTTTAGTTCCAGCACTTGGGAGGCAAAGGTAGGTGGATCTCTGAGTTCAAGACCAGCCTGGTTTACAGAGCTAGTTCCAGGACAGCTAGGGCTACACAAAGAAACCCTGTTTTAAAAAACCATAATAATAATAATAAATAAGCTGAGGAGGAGGTGACTTGTGCCCAGTTTGTTTCCTCCCGACCTCACCAGCAGATAACTTTCTCCTGCTACAGGGAGGAAGATGGCAGAGGCTTGGAGAGAGGCCAGTGGTGCTACTCAGGAAGAAATTTCACCACAGAGTGAGGAGGAGGGGTGTTCTTCTCCAACAAAAGACCATACCTTTGCTCGTGGGGAGTAGAGAAGGGGAGGAAAAGTGGTCACTTTGTGGAAGAAATTTTGTACTTCTTCTGAGTATATGCCCAGGGATGGTATAGCTCGGTTTTGAGGCAGAACTATTCCCAATTTTCTGACATACCACCAGATTGATTTCAATAGTGGTTGTATAAGTTTGCACACTCACCAGCAGTGGAGGAGTGTTCCCCTTTCTCCACAGCCTCAATAGCATGTGCTATCACCTGAATTTTTGATCTTAGCCATTCTGATGGGTGTAAGATGGAATCTCAGAGTCGTTTTGATTTGCAGTTCCCTGATGACAAAGGATGTTGAGCATTTCTTCAAGTGTCTCTCAATTATTAGAGATTCCTCTGTTGTGAATTCTCAATTTAGCTCTGTACTCCATTTTTAAAAAAAAAACATACAATGGAAAAAGGAAAGCACCTTCAACAAATGATGCTGGTCTAACTAGATGTCAACATGTAGAAGAATGCAAATAGATCCATATTTGTCACTGTGCGCAAAACTCAAGTCTGAGTGGATCAAAGACCTCAACATAAAACCAGACACACTAAATCTAATAGAAGAGAAAGTGGGGGAAAGCCTCGAACTCATTGGTATAGGAGAAATCTTCCTGAACAGATTGCCAACAACAGCTCAGACTCTAAGCCAACAATTAGTAAATGGAACCTCATGAAACTGAAAAGCTTCTGCAACGCAAATGACACCATCTATAGAACAAAACAGCAGCCCACGTATTGGGAAAAGATCTTCACCAATCCCACATCTGACAGAGAGCTAATATCCAAAATATACAAAGAACCCAGAAATTAAACACAACAAAAGAAATAACCCAAGCAAAAGAAGTCTTAGTGGCCTTGCTTTGGAAAAAAATATGAGGTAAGCCAAGAAAGAAGATGTACAGACAAGGCCAGAGAAGAGAGGAATTCTTAGCTGGAAGAAGGCCTGGACAACATAGCCAGATGGAGTCTGAGGGTACAAAGAGGATGTCACCGAAACAATTACAATGGAACTGCTAGATGACTCGGTGTGTCTGAGTGTGCATGTAGACTTCTTACAGAGATGCTGGTGACAAACCACAGAAAACTAAGCAAGTAAAAATCTGAGGCAATTATTGCCAGAGGAGTGGTAGGTAGTAGTATACCTGAAGAAAAAGTACTGACAGTCTTCTAGGTACCTTAGCTGTGAGACTAGCAAAATAATAAGAGAGACAGTGCAGATGGTGAACCATGGGTGCATTAGTATCCCTTCTGTTGCTGAGACAGAATGCTATGACAAAAAGCAGTGTAGGTGTCATATGTATCCTTCTGAGTCTGGGTTAGCTCACTCAGGATGATCTTCCTAAGTTCCATCCATTTGGCTGCAAATTGCATAATTTCATTGTTCCTGATAGCTGAATAATATTCTATTGTGTAGATGTACCACAGTTTTTTAAATCCATTCATCAGTTGAGGCACATCTGGGTTGTTTCCAGTTTCTAGCTATTACAAATAAGGCTGATATGAACATAGATGAGGAAACTTCCTTATGATTCCGTGAGGAGACATTTGGGTGTATACCCAGAAGTGGTATGGCTGGGTCCTGAGGCAAAGCTATTCCAAGTTTTCTAAGATATCTCCAGACAGACCTCCATAGTGGTTGCACAAGCCTGCACTCCCACCAGCAATGGAGGAGGGTTCCCCTTTCTCCACACCCTCACCAGCATGTGCTGTCATTTGAGCTTTTGATCTTAGCCATTCTGACAGGTATGAGATGGAATCTCAGAGTCGTCTTGAGTTGCATTTCTCTGATGATTAAGGATGTTGAGCAATTCGTCAAGTGTCTCTCAGCCATTAGGGATTCCTCCTTTGTGAATTCTCTATTTAGCTCTGTCCCCCATTTTTTGATTGGATTATTTGGTTTCTTGGCATTTAATTTCTTGAGTTCTTTGTAGATTTTGGATATTAGCCCTCTGTGAGATGTGGGGTTGGTGAAGATTTTCTCCCAGTCTGTAGGCTGCCCTTTTGTTCGAATGACAGTGTCTTTTGCCTTACAGAAGCTTTTCAGTTTCATGAGGTCCCATTTATTGATTGTTGATCTCAGGTCCTGAGCTGTTGGTGTTCTGTTCAGGAAGTTGTCACCTGTGCCAATGAGTTTAAGGGTTTTTCCCACTTTTTCTTCTAGTAGACGCATATGGCATCTATTCACTTATAGTAGGATTTTAGCTATATAGTAGAGGATATCGATACTACAACTAACACACCAAAGGGAACATGGACATAGACTTTTTATTTTTTATTTTTATTTTTATTTATGTTTTTCTCTATTTTTTATTCTTTTTTATCTGTTTGTCTGCTTATTTGTTTGTTTGTTTTTTAGTTCTCTCTCCAGGGCAATGAAACACTTTTCGCTGGTGGTACTGCCTCGTAGACCCCCAATGAATGAGGAGGCTCTTGGCCCTCATACGACCTCTGAACTGAGATGAGGGACTGTTATATAGGGACACCCCACCCCAGAGAAATGGGATGGAAGGGTTAGGGGGTAAAGAAAAAAAATGAAATGTGATGTTTCAGCCTTTTGCTACTAATTGTCATAAACTGTTTAGGATAATTAAGAAATGCAAACTAATGGTCATGCAAACCGGTCATTTTGTTAGGTACTATGACAGTCTATTATAGTTATTTTCTAAGCTAATCAGAAATAAAGCTGCTAAGAGACAAGAAACATCTGCTTATCCTAATATAAGAGATAGATAGGGCCTCTTCAAAAACCTCAAGAAGTCTGCAGAATATGGCATTCAAAGATGTTTTCGTAACTTTAGATTTTTTTATATCAAGACATATCAACCCCTGACAGCACCCCCTATTCTACTCCAAGTAGAAGATGAGCATCGAAGAATCCCCAGTGGGAGATGATTGAATTAGTCGCAAGCCTATCTCTTGGCAGGAAAAACCCCTTGCTCCAACTGTAGACAGAATGCTGTCCAAAAAGGACAAAACTTGGAAGCAGGTAAGTCGACAGCCTAGCTCTGCCAAGATAGGGTAGGCAAGTCCTTCATAACCCCTGCTCTACAATCAATGTCTGTCAGAGAAACGGGGCCAAATGACTGAAGATCGATGCTGTAATGTATGGAGAGAAAATGGGAACTGTCCAGGCAGCCACTGGTATGTCATTTCTTAGTTTTGGAAGCTGCAGGCCCTGTACCTCTTATAAAATCAGATATATTTATCCCTCTCAGGTCTCTGAGGTGGTTGAAGAATAGATAGCTAGAGTCTCATAATTAAATTTTGAGTTGTTTAGGATTCAAGAGAGTGTTATAGATCTAAGAAGATGCTTTTAAAATTGTGTTGCAAGTTGGTTAATGTTGAGTCAGATATAGAACTTTAAACTCATGGAGATGGTTAGATAGCAGAAAGTTAAAGTCAGGTGCCAAATACATATGGACTGGACATTGGGAATGTACGCTAAGCCATATAACCCTTATAACTGTGGCCTAATTACCTCTGTTGTTTTGTATTGTATCTATTATTATAAGAGAAAGAGCCATTTGTTGGTCTGAAAGGGGGAGCTGTAGGGGGAAATAAGATATACCTTAAACTTAAAAAAAGGGAAGAAGATGGGGGGTTGAGGGTGGGAGGGTGGGACTGGAGGGGGGGGAGTAGGGAGGGGATTGTGATTGAGATGTAACTTGAAGAAATAAAAAATAAATAAAGAAAAAAAAAGCAGTGTAGGGATGAAAGGGTTTATTTTGGCTTACAGTTTCCAAGGGATAGAAGCCACTGTGGTAAGTAAACAGAGAGATCACATTTTACCTGCACACAGGAAGCAGAGGAAGGACTGGAAATGGTTCCACAACCATCCCAACAGCACCACTAGCTGGGGACCAGGTATTCAAATACATGAGCCATTGGGCGACATTTTTCATTCAACCCACCACAAAGGGTAGGAAAAAAAAAAATCCTCGTGTTGCATAGTAGGAAGTCAGAAAAAAAAAAGTATAAAATTGTAAAAAGCCAAGAAATAGCAACCAAAAAATAGTTCTTAGAAATGAGGAGGTTGACACTTAGAGACACAACCAAAGTACAAATTTATTGGTGGAGCATCAGGATCCAAGTCTTTGTATTGTTTTGTCACTGTTTATGCACTACCCATCCCCTTATTTACTTATTTATTTGTTTTTGAGGCGGAGTCTTTCCCTCGTCTGGAGCATACCAAGTGCTAACTGACTGGCTGGTGAGCCCCAGGTAATTGCCTATATCTCTGCAGCTCTAGGATTACCAGCACACATTACCATTCCTGGGACTGATTTCAATGTGGATGCTGGTAATGGAATTCAGGCCTTCCCACTCACACAGCATGCCTTTTACCTACTTAACTCTCTGTTCCCTCCTGCCTTTGTAAGTCACACTCTACAAAAGTATTCTAATCTGGGATGTAGTTATTCATTATGTTTTGGTCTTTGAGATATTTTAATATGACTTAGTCTGTTAGTAAACATGGCAATCTGCCATGACACAGGCTGGGTAAAAGTCCTTGGATGGTACCTAGACAACATAATCAGGAAACTTGTATCAAGACTACAAAAATCTTTCCAGAAGAATGTTATCAGAAATGAAGATTGTTTTGAAAGGGAAGCCATCTTGTTTGTATTTCTGTCAACCAGCCACATCCAGTTCCTTAAATGTGTTCTTTTCTTAGCTGTCATTCTTCCTATACTGTTACAAACCAACCATGATTGTCTTCATCTCTCATCATATTTGGGAGGAGCTGGCCATGACTGATGAAATTTTCAGTAATCCGTGGGAGAATATTTCCAGAGGAGAGAGTTTAGTTCAATTAGACTTAGGCATAGACTCCTTCCTACCTACTGATCTACTTAGCATGAACCCACGGTTAAGCAAGGACTTTGCTGACAGTAAGAAAACACGTTTAAAGTTAGACACCAAGTGTGGTGGTGCAGGCCTGTAAACTCAGTAATTCAAAGGTGGAGCCAGGAAGACCAGGCATTTAAAGTCATCCTCAGCTACTGTGTGAGTTTGAGGCTAACCCTGGCTGTATGAGAGCCTGTCTCAAAAAAACAATAAACAAACAAACAAACAAAAAAACAGAATAATGCTAGGGATCTGGCATATTTGTTTCTCTCAGACTCTTAACTGTTTATTTGAAAGCATCGAGGCTGCTTGTCAAAATCATAGATCAAAAGGTTTCCGTCTACTTGTCTTCTGGGCTTAGGGGCTCTCAGTCCTCATCATACATTTTCCCAAGAAGTTACATGGTTTGGGTAGCCAGTTGCAGGGCTCAGCATCTGAAGGTAGGAAGAGCGAATGCAAACATCCCAAAGGAGTCAGTCAAGGACTGGGGAGAGAACACAAAGCTAAGGAACATTTCTCTCTGTGACGGAACCATGGCAAACGGCCCTCAACTTCCGCCAGCGATTCAACTGGTACTGATGGAGCGTCCTGTTGCCCAGCACTTTCCTACACACCAGGGACACAGCTGTGGGTACAGTGGCACAGTTGTGCCTAACTGCTATGCAACCAAGCGATTCCAGAAGAATACAGTTGATTTTCCCTCACCCTCTCATCAAAACCCAGTCCAGAGTCCTGACTTGATGGTAGAAGTTTCACTTTCCAGTGAAACCTGCTTCCTACTCAGACATTCTGATCGCTCAAGGAAGAGGAGCTTTATCTCTGCTCCCCATTCGTATGTTCCCCCAGCAGCCCACTCTTGGATGAAGAACTAAATTCCGTGAAATGCCACACCTTCCCTGCAGTCAAAATCAGGCCCCTGCGATATTAAGCTTGCACAAATTGAAATGGGGTAAAAGCTCAGATGTGAACTCTCAGGTTTCTTGCTAAGCTGGAGGCTTTTACAGGGCTCGCTTTAAATTGAGAGGCAGGGTTTAGACCCTTTTGTTACTTAAGAGATTGATCAAATTAGCAAGTCCGAAGAAGCAAATCTTTTTTGATTACTGAACTATTACAAACGCCCCCTGGCCAAAGAATAACCTCTCGCCAGAGGGACATGTTCATCGAGGCCTTCTGCTTACATTCATAGAGTCCGTTAAAGCAAATCTCTCACGTTTCCATTAAGTCGGTAAATTACTTCTAGGGGGAGGGAATAAACTGCTGGTAGGAAAATGGCTGAACCGTATTAATGATGGGAGGTGGGACTGCAGAGGTGAAAGAATTGATGCTGCAGGGATTTTTCAGGCTTTCTCACGGGCCGGGCTAAATGTAAATGATGTCACCTTCTCCTCTTTGAGTGAGAGACAAACTTATCAGGCCACCGGGGCTGCGCAGAGCATGTTGAGTGGCTGACATTAAAATGACTATGGGGTTATTTCTTTTCCATATCTAGTCTCCTGGAAATTTTTTCAAGATTTTATTGTAGATGGGAGGGGGAAATGCATAATGCTATGGGAAACAAAGCCCTAGCTGGTACTTGCTCCTGGATTATTGCCATTCTATCTCCGCTCTGATTGAAATCCGAGCCTCTGTATCGAAGCCTTAATGAGATGCTGGCAAATATCTTTCTGCCCCACTGGAAATGTAATCTTTTTATTGAACATTTTGTCCTAGTGAATTTCATCTGCAAGAGCATTTTACATTTGAATCAGAGAGGTCACTGCTGGGGAGCAGAACACAGGGCTGGCTCTGCTCCATATTGGATGAAATTGATCCCCAAAGGTGTGGAAAGTAGATCAATGGCTCATAGCGACTAATTAGTCCACTGTTTCATCCAGGAGATAAAAGTCAGGATATCACTCCTCCAATGTGCTATTTCTAAATACCAGATCTCCCTATGCATGTTCAAACCTTGATAATCTTGTGTCCACAATGCCTCCCAAGAATGCTGACTTATTATACCGGGTTCTAATACATTTTGCATACCTCTATTACATTGACTTAAGGAAACTCATGCATGTCATAATAGTTGTTCCTAAATAGGCCATATTTTTCTATACCTTTTTCCAGCTTTGTGTGAATAGTTAATCATTAAGTAAACTACTAAATTGTACTCTCCTTTGTCCAGGTTGAGGTAGCAGGGAAGGAAGTGTCTAGCAAGTGATCTGGTTCAGATAAGAAACAATAGCCAAATGTATCTGTAAGTATTTGGTCCGGTGGTTAAATAACTGGTTTCTTATCTGTAAAGCAACACAGCGTATCATAGTAGAAAAAGGTATATACATATGTATGCATACTGACATATGCGTGTTGTTAAGCGAAATGTATTCTCAAAAATATAAAAACTGTTGCTTTTCATGCTGTGCTAATATCAGAAGACTGAGCTTTTAACTGCCATGTGGAATGGCATTTACATGTAGATTTGCAAATCAAAAAGGCCTGGCACAGCCTCCTTTGAATTCATCCGAATACTGGCAGCTTACTGTTCTATGCAGTATGATCAATTCAATCAAAAGATGAATAGAACCACTAGACAGATTTACCTATATTAATAAACCAAAAGATTGGGCTACAAAACCAATTATTAGGACTCCAGGTGTGAAAGGGATTCAAGGAAGTGGCCAGCAAGGAGAAGATTGATGATTTTTTACTTTAGTTAAAGTGAAATCCATTACATTTCAGAGTAGTAAATTTTCTGCCATTCTAATGTAAGCTGCTTATGATGCTAACTATGGAGAAAGAAGGGGGAATTTTTCTATAAGTAAAATATATAACCTATAAAATGATTTAAAAGAGCATATTGAAATTAGCAATATTTACTCAAAACTTAGCATAATATAAATATTTTGAATCCTTAATTCACTGAAAAAGCTAGGAGTTTACTGAAAAGATTTACAGGAATTTGGTCCCAAATGCCATGAGATTTTACTTATAGTAACAGAGATATTGAAGAAGTCTAAAAA
>CAJQZJ010032684.1:3563724-3574315 GCA_907164525.1 Lophiomys imhausi
ATACCCATCCACTGGTAATGTGCAATCGTGAGGACCTGGGTTTGGATGCTCATCCACTGGTAATGTGCAATCGTGAGGACCTGGGTTTGGATGCCCATCCACTGGTAATGTGCAATCGTGAGGACCTGGGTTTGGATGCTCATCCACTGGTAATGTGCAATCATGAGGACCTGGGTTTGGATACCCATCACTTGGAAGGCCAAGTGTGATGCCATACACCTGTAATCCCAGTGCTGGGGAGGAAGAGTCAGGCAGATCCCTAGAGCTTGCTGGCCAGCCAGTCCATCTGAATCCTGAGCCCTAGAGTCTATGCAAGACCCTGTCTCCAAAAAAAAAAAAAAAAGAAAAAGCCAGTATGATGGAGACAGTTCCTCAGTTGAGATTACCATGATTCCAAGAAGCCTAATTAAATCAACTGTTCAGTGCTTCTTCCTAGGGAAAGGTAAAAAGCAGGTGTACAGAAAGAGAGATGTGAGCTGGGTGGTAGTGGTGCACACCTTTAATCCCAGCACTCTGGAGGCAGCAGCAGGTGGATCTCTGTAAGTTCATGGCCAGCCTCGTCTACAGAGCTAGCTCAGAGACCTTGTGTCAAAATACTGAGAGAGACAGAGACAGAGAGAGAAAGAGAAAGGAGAGAGAGAGAGAGAGAGAGAGAGAGAGAGAGAGAGAGAGAACTGGGAATGGCATGGGCTTTTGAAACCTCAAGGACTACCCCCAGTGACACAACTGCTCCAACCAAGGATGCACCTCCTCATCTCTAATCCTTCCCAAACAGTTCCACCAACTGGGGACCAAGTATGCAAACATAAGAGCCTGTGGGGGCCATTGACATTTAGGGCACCACTGATGTGAAATGTAACAACTGTTCTCTTTAAGCTACCAACTAGATAGATAGGGATGGCCACTGTCATTGCTCAGGGTAGTTCAACACTGGACACAATGGGAGTAGAAGGGAAAAAGAGAATGAAACTTAATGGTTTCAGAGGATGTCTGAAAGAAAATACAGATATTTTAATAGCATCCAGAAACTAACATAAAGTCCAGGGATATACTGAGAAATATAATTCTAAAGATATTAATTGTAAAATATCCAAACTAAGATAACCAGGAATAAACTAAAAAGGAAATAAGTAAAGCCTTGTACAGAAAAATTACTGAAAGTTAAAACTATTAAAGTCTTGGAGACTACTCATAAGTTAGAAGTTTCAAATATGCAAAATGTACTATGTAGATTAACAGAAAAACATATACACATTTTTATAGATGGAAAAATATTAGTAGAATTTATATAAATTTTATTATAAATGAAGTAAAAAATGCTCTTAGCAAAGCTAAGAACAGAAGGAAGCTTCATTAATACATGGCAAACCTTTATTCCATGGTGATGTAATGGCACGCCCTCTAAGCCAGTGTTTTTTAACCTTCCTAATGCCGCGACCCTTTAATACAGTGACTCATGCTGTGGTGACCCCTAGCCATAAAATTACTTTGTTGCTACCTTATAACTATAATTTCACTGCTGTTAAAAATCATAATGTAAATATCTGATATGCAGCATATCTGATATGTGATCCCCAAAGGGGTCGGGACCCACTGCTGTAACTAAGGACAAATACATAATGTCACCACTTTTGTCTGCAGTGGGAGATCTACATTGTGCAATATGTAAGACAGTAGAGTAAGTAATAGTCAATTTATCAGCATTAATAACAAGTTGTAGAGGTTGTTTGATTCAAGATAAATGTTAAAGGTGGCTACACAGATGGGTCAGTGATTAAGGGTGCCTGCTGGTCTCTCAAAGGACTGGAGTCTGGTTCCTCGCGTTCATGTCAGGTGGCTCACAACTGTCTGTAAATCCAGCTCTGAGGCCCCACCTCTGCAGGTGTCAGTACATGGATGCATACACATAAATGTTTTTAAGTGCTAAAGTTTGGGCTGGGAATGCAGCTCAGTGGGCAGCATGCTTGCATAGCATGCACGAAACTTTGGATTATTCCACATTTGTGTCTCTAGTTCATAGTTGATGGTTGGGGATGCAGCTCAGTGGTAAAAGCACAAAGTAGGAATCCAGCTGAATTAGCATTTTCTTATGGGTTTTCAATGTCCTGGCCCCATTAAGTAACTAGAGGTTCCTTTCCTGAGGGGTCTGCTAAGCCAGCAGTGATAGAGCAAGCTTCCACATTTACGTGGGCCTGTTTGGGGTTCCCACTTTGCCTGCCCCGGCACAACGCTATAGTGACTTGTTATTGAGGTTTTTTAACTGAGTAAAATAATCTTTTAAGTTTGTTCTTTACCTTAGTGTGTGTGTATGTGTGTGTGTGTGTGTGTGTGTGTGTGTGTGTGTGTTGTTATAAAAATATTTGGGAGGATATTTTAATGACAGTTTTCTTTTTCTCCCCTCCCTCCCCATTCTCTGTCTCTCTCTCATGCTTGGGACTGAACCCAGAGCCTCAAGCAGTGTTTTAGGTTTAACTGCACCAATAGCCCTGATCTTATTTTCCTTTTGAAGAGACACTAAGTTGTACCAGGTGTGGTATCACATGCTAATAATCTCAGTACCTGAGAGGCTTAAGACTGTATTATTGTAGATTGGGTCTCACTGGGAATCTTGGAGGAACACAAACATTTGGACGTAGAACCAGCCTACCAGTCATGCTCCAAAGCAAACATATGATACAAACAGCACTATATTATAAGCAGACAAAGCACAGTGTAGAAACTAAGAGATTTTATTTAGTTGTAGTATAGGTAAGTGTAAATTTGGGGAATAACAGCCATTATTCTTGATGGGCTCATAACCTAATGTATGAACCTAAAATCGGCTCATACAAAAAACAAAACCAAGACAAAGCTGTGGGTGTTCTTACAAAATAGAATATTTGAAACTATAATGGACTCAGAAAATGGATGTTATAGTCAACCTACATGTACTGATTGTGTAATTCCAGAGGAGTACTTTTCAATGTTTACTGTATATAGAATGACTCAAGGAACATGTGCTGGGAGCTAAATCCAAGACCTTGTCCTTGCTAAGCAAGTGGTCTGCCATTGAGTTCTTAGGGTTTTTGTTTTGTTTTGTTTTTGTTTGTTTGTTTTTTTTCTGAAAATAGTCTCTAGGCCTAATCTCTAGATCTTCTAACTCAATGCATGTCAAAGGTAGGCTTGGAGTTTAAGAATTTTAAAACAAGCTGGGCAGGCAATCATGCATGCCTTTAATCCCAGCACCCTGGGGCAGAGGCAGGAGGATATCTGTGACTTTGAGACCAGCCTGGTCTACAGAGTGAGTTCCAGGACAATCATGACTACACAGAGAAACCCTGTCTCAAAAAACAAAACAAAACAAAACAAAGAAAAAAAAGAAAGAAAGACAGAAAGAAAGAAAGGAAAGAATTATTAACACAATGCTAACCAACAATGGACATTATTGTTATGTAGGCTGTATGGGTTCATAAAAAGGGGGTTGACAACTGTATATGTTACTATGGCTTGTGACTGAAGTCCAAATGTTTCAAAAGTTTGGGGCAAGACAACTTCCTTGAGTTTCTTTAAATATTATCCAACATAGGCCAAATCTAAATGATCTGCAAAGTTTTCTCTCTGTATCTCATTACAAAGTTGCCAGCAAGTGATTCATCTACAACTAAATCATACATAAAGCAAAATTTTTATGTAGACAGACCATAAAAGTCTACTTAGAAATGAAGGTGAAATTGGCTCTTCATTCAGCTTGGCTGTACTCCAAGTCAGCTTCACTCATTCACCTAATTTTAAAGTCTGCAAAACAAAAGAAAAGACTTTTCAATGAATTCCTTTACAATAAATTTGGTGAAGCCACTTTTAGGTGCTGTTTTAGTTCCCTACCCCCAGAAACCTTAACTTCCAGACTCGGTGAATATATGATCTGGGGTTAGGGGTGTTGCTCAGTGGTATGATATTTTCCTAGAATTTTAGAGCTAGGGGAGGGAGGTCTGGAAATGTAGATATATAAGAAGTAATGTGAAAAAATATGTGTAAAACCATCTGTAAATGTAAAATAAGAATTAGAACAAGTCTTTTAAAATCAGTTCCAACCAAATTATTTAAAGTAATGTATTTTGGCAAAGACAAAACATTCACCCCAGGCCTTTGTAGATTTCTGTGAAACTGTTGTTTTGGTAATGTCCTAGTTCCATGACTAACCCTGCAGACAAATGTCTGTCCATTAGCAAAAGCCTGGCTGCTTTTGAATAGCTGGCAAGTAACCAGTGCAGTTATCATATAGTCAGGATTGGTGACCTCAGTGGTGGGAGTTGACATCCATTTTCTGTGTGTGAGGGCATGCTGTGGTGTGGCCTGACCTTTCTATTTAGTACTTTCTATGAACAGAGGATCCCTGAGACTTCAGTCTACATGACAATGATGTGGCCCATCCCAGGGGAAACAGTCATCACCACTGGCAAATACATTCGACCCACAGAGCTATAGGGAGCAGAGGCCCACCTGAGCCAGCCCCCTTCTCTGCTTGTGCCCTTAGTGGTTTTTCTAGCACCAAATCAGGTATCTAGCAGAAGTGACATTTCAAGAGAAAGGGAAGGTTTCCTATTAGAGTCCCTTACTCCAGTGCCCTTGTATGTCTGATTGTTCTCATGGCTGATCCCAATATCTGTCATTTGTATTGAATAGCTAACTGCACAAACCCCTGTTATCTGTTTTATATTGCAAATAATCACCATTTTCCTTTTGCTTTCTCAAAAAATATGGTTATATGTAAGAAAACAACTGCCAGGGGCTGGAGAGATGGCTCCCTGGTTAAGAGCACTGACTGCTCTTCCAGAGGACCAGGTTCAAATCCCGGCACCCACATGGCAGCTCACAACTGTCTGTAACTCCAATTCCAAGGGCTCTGACACCCTCATACAGACAGACATACATGCAGGTAAAACACATGAACATAATTTTTTTAAAAAGCGGCTATGATTGACCAATTTTAAAATAAGGAATATTAAATTGACATTCAAAAAAGATGCTAATGCAAGGACTGCTTGAAGGGGGAAGTCAGAGTTTGTCAATGTCTTTCCTTGAAAGGCCACCCTCTTCTTCCATTTTCCCTTCTGCCCAGTCCCAAGAAGGAGCCTGTTAGAAAATGACTTCCAGTTGGCTAGGGTTGGTTACAGTAGTGTCCTGTGGCTCTGTATTGCAATATCCTTTAAACCCTGAAAGGATGTAGCATTTTAAAACTCTAAAATCAAGTCCAGAGAAAGAAAGAGAGAGAGAGAGAGAGAATGTGTGTGTGTGTTTAATTTTGAGGTAAGGTCTCACTGTGTAGTCCTGGAAATCTCTATATAGACCAGGTTGGTCTCTAATTACAGAGATCTGCTTGCCTCGGCCTCTAGAGTACTTGGATTAATGGTATGTGCAACCATGTCAGACCCATTTCTGTTGTTAGTTTTTGTTTTTTGTTTTTGTTTTGTTTTTTAACACATATACAAAGGTTGGAGCAGCTTTGACAAGCCATAGCAGAACTGAATGGTCACTCCTGGGCTCAGGTAGTTGAAATTTAAGTATACTGCCAGAAAGTCAACAAAGGTTTAAAACCAAAGAGGGAAAAACACACCCAAAGTGCAGATGATGAAAATACTAAGTTCTTTGAAGTTAAACTGAAGCCAAATATCAAACTTTTGTGGTTTTAAAAGCAAATTGCCTTGATCTTCTCTTTTCAAAATGTTAAAGAATCATAATTGTACATTTTGTGAGAAAATACATCTGTATGACAGCAGCTAACCCTTCCATTCCCCAGCAAAAAGTCAGAACTATTTATTTCAGGAAGGTTAATCTCAAGTCAAGCTTCACTGTGTGATTTAAAATAGACTTAAGCGGGAACAGTTAGGTGAAGCCTCAATCTGATTGGCTGAGCACCCTGGGAATTAATGTTATAGGTCAGGACCCTCATCACAAAGCGAGTTTGCCGAGGCAGAGAACTTCATATGTCCTCCGCCCCCTTCAGGTTTTTAATTGATTGTTTTACAAGCTCACCCCAGACTAATGGCATTTTAACCTTTTCTCCCTTTCCCCCCATAAGCCTGTAGATTAGCCTCAGCCAAGGAAATGTGGCCAATTGCTGTAAGCTGGTTATTCTCTTCAGGAGAAGCGTCCAAGAGTAGTTACCAAAAGATTCGATATCAAAAGCATCACAGTTAAAAGAACATAACATGTTCCATCTTGCTGAGAGAGATATTAGATATTGGAGAACTCATTTAAGTAGAAATCATCTCTAAATTTTTTATTCTATAAACATTTTTACTTATTCTTTCATAAGCGAATATATATATAATGTACTTTGATCCTATCCCCCCATTATCCTTTTTTTCTTTTTTTTTCCCCCCACTGCATTTTACTAAGTTGCCTGTATGGGTGGTGAGTTATTTGCTTGAGCAAGGGCTTTCCAATGAGGACTGTGACTTCCCCTTGCCCCAGCAACCATTAACTGCCTATGCTCTCCAGGAAGGTCAGAGGCCTCTGAGCTCCTCCCATTAATTTCACAATTCAGAAGACATTGTTTAGATCCTTTTGAACTGGATCTGCCTCGAGGCTTTGTCTTTTTAGTGATGAATTCTGTAAGATAGAGTTGACTCCCTGGGAAGTCACTCGAATCCAGATTTCATTTCATTCTCTTTGTCACCATCCCAATGACATAAGGATGTTGAAAGATCAAAGTCTTTCACTCTGGAGAAAGGTTTGCCTTGTGATCCAAGGAACAGCGACAGCAACTGGTGACAAACCTGGAGAGTTCATGGAGAGAACCCAAAGCCTAGCAGGAAGGTAGTAAAAGCCAAAATCTAGCGAAAGACTGAAGGGTTCCATTGAGTATTAGTAAGAGATATATTACTTCCAACCTCAGGGGAATCTTGCACAGTCTGCTGATTGACTCTGGTCTGCCAACTCAGAAACCATCCAACTGGGACACAGGAAACTTGACCAAGTTGTGTTGGGGTTCTGATGCTGTGCTGCAGTGAAGAACTTGGGCCCCCCCCCCCCCCCGCCAGCTCTACCTTAGCGTTTTCATCTGGAAAAGCTCAGGGATTGTCAAAAGTATGTGGCACTTGTTCCAGCCAACGCCTGGTGTGGGTCCCCAGTCTCCCTTACTAAAAAGGCTTGCAATCATAAATCCTCCTGTCTTTGTGAAGTGTTGAACTTCCTGCAAAGCAGGATGGTTTTTCTGGATGGCCTGAAAGCCATTATTTTGGAACATTCTAGAAAGGAGGACAGTTAGCAGGCATAGGTGGTGTAATCATACTTACATTGGCCAAACCTCAGACTTGCCATGTGAAACTTTTCACTCTTCTGAGTTCGTTTGTGCTGCCACACCCTTCTCACCCCTAATTTCTCATTCTCCCTTTGAGATCATCGGGTGCCTGAGCTCAGATGTGATGGGGCAGAAAGACTGAGTCAAGGTCAGCTCAGGCCCTGCCCTGCAGCAGTTGTTGAAGAACTCAATTTATCGTGGACACAGTCAGGGTTTTGTTTTTTGTTTTTTCCTGGTTTCCTTGCATATGAATTTTACCTTAATTTTTTTTTTAGCAGCTTTTAAAAATGCTTTTAGGGGATGTAAGTCTGATGGGGTGATGTTATGCATTCTAAATGTTAATTGGTCCTGCTTGCTGTCTGTTACTTTGTTTTCTAATCATTGTCCCTGATTGGTTGAATAAATGCTGAGGCCTGAGAATGGGCAAAGACAGAGGTAGGCAGGACTAAGGTCTGGGTTTCTGAAGCAGAGAGGTTTATGGGAAGAAGAAGCCTCCAAGACAAGCAACAAAGAGCAGGAAGGAGGACACACGCCATGAGTTAAAGAAAAGAAGGTCATTCCATGTGTCCTGGAACATCAGCCTACTGTGGAGAATAGCAGGTCAGGTGACATATGTATATATGGGGTCATATTTGGGTAATAGAATTATGAGCTAGCTTAGATGGGCTAAGATTGATCAATTCAGGCTAGGTCTTGTTAAAATCCATGTGGTGTCTGTGCGTTCACTTATAATGGCAGGTTAATCCTTAATGTGCTAACCAATTAAATATATATAAATACTGGTTAATAATTTAATTAATTATTTCTACAAATGGCACCCAACATAATTTAATTAATTTTTTTCTGCATAAGCAGTTGATACAGCTCTTGCTTGATATGCACAAAACAAGCATGGACTAAAACATAATATGGTGGTGGCACATGCTTGTAATCCCTGTACTCTAGTGGTGGAGACAGGGGGATGAGACGTTTGGGGTTATCCTCAGTTACACAGAGAATTTGAGGCCATCCTGGGATGCATAAATTCCTGTTTCCAAAAGTTAATGAATGAGCTAATATATTTTTTAAATGGTCTTGGGTTAAAAATATATATCTTAGGGACAGAGCAGGGGAAGTAAAACATTTATTATCCATGTAATGGTTTTAATTTAGAAACATTGTATTTATTTCTTTGGAGTGTGCACATGTGTATGTGGGACCTGTGGTGGTCATGGGAATCTGGTTCTTTTCTTCTGTCGTGTTCAATCTGGGGATTGAACTCAGGTTGTCAGCAGGTACCTTTACCCTCTGATCCATCTCGTCGGACTCCATGTAACATGTTTTAATTGCAGAAAAATAAAACACGGATGCCAGAGGAGAATAAAAAGGAGATGGGAAGGAGTAGGATAAGAGGCCATGCCTGTAACAACAGCACACTATTAACCTGCTGCTGTCAGCTTTTCCTCCCAGGCATAAGCATTTATGAAAATAAGGCCGTAAGTGATTACCAAAAGACAGAAGGGCTGGCGAGATGGAGGTTAAATGATGCTGTTCCTTCCTCCCGTAAAGCATGGGGACAGCAGGAATGTGAGTGTCCTGGACCTCCCATTAATCAGCAAGGGTTCAAATGCAAGAGAGAAGACAACTACATGAACTTCATCCTAGACCAGCGGTTCTCAACTTGTGATTCTCACCCCTCGGGGGATCAAATGACTCTTTCCCAGGGGTCACATATCAGATATCCTGCATACTTGATATTTACATTATGATTCATAATAGTAACAAATTACTGTTATGAAGTAACAATGAAATAATTCTAGGGTTGGGGGGGGTCACCACAACATGAGGAGCTGTATTAAAGGAATGCATCATTAGGAAGGTTGAGAGACAATGTCCTAGACTATTGTCTGCTCTTGGGGTTCATTAATTTCCCCTAAAAATCACTCACTCTTTCTCCAACAATGCCAACAGACTCGTGACTCCCCCATGTCTACAAAGAAATCGAGAACCTTCTACACCTCACTGGAATGTTAAGTACCTCCTGTGCACTGAGCAAATTTGTGAGTCTTTTTTTTTTCTTAATCCTTCTATTATCATTTCAAATCTGTGGACCCCATCATAGGACAGAGAGGTTCCCTCCACCCTTCTACCATCACCCTTCTAGGTGGAGCCATTAAGCAGAGCAGCCTCTGGATGGAAGACCACTCCTTCAGCTGGAAGCACTTACTGTTAAAGTTTTCTGACAAGTTGTGTGCATCTGCTTTTTCATCTTGCTCTTGTTTTCAACTGCATCGTGATCTTTTTTCTTCTTTTACTTTTTATTAGTTTTTGTGTGTGAATTTCACATCATGCACCCTGATTCCACTCATCTCCCACCTCCCCTCAGACCTGCCCTCCACCCTTACAACCTCTCCCAACAGAGAAAAATTTTTTAAAAATATCATTGGGGAGGCTGTAGTGTGTCTCAGTGTATCCCACAATATTCCCTTTTGTCCACACATTTTCGCTTGCAAATGTTCATTAAAATGTCTCCTTGGTCTGTTACGAGGCCTCTGGCTTCTGCTACTTTGTCAATACTAGAACCTCACTGGGACTCCTCTCAGATATCCTATTATTGTCCCGTGTCATGGAGATCCTGTAGCTTTGAGTTTGTAAAACTGGATACTTCATGCACTCTAGCAGTTCATCCATGGGGATCTCTGTAACCGAACTTTTAAATTATTATTTAACACTTATTTATTTATTGCTAAATTCACTTATAACAAACACCAACAATTTCTTAACTATTAATCCTATAAACTCTTACAATCCCTTTAACCTATCCACTAAACCTATTGATAATTGTTTTTCTAACCTTTTAGAATGATACAGTCTCTGGGGCAGGTCCTCAGTCGTCAGGAACACAGTCTTTGATGTAGATTCTTTAAGGCACTTAGCAGTCCTTTTTCTGGATCTCTCAGATGCAGGTTCGTCAGGGTAAGTTGGTTATTGCAGTCTCACCTTAAATAAGGCTTCCTGCTTTCTTCTCTGTGGGAGACCCCAGCCGTCTGCAGGCCAACTTACTTCTTTTGAATCAGGAACTCAGCTGCTCTGCCTCAGTCCTTAAAGCCAGGCACAGTTTCCTTTAGGCCACTGTTCGGACAGATCAAACCCCTCTAGGCAAAAGCTGAGCCACAGAGTTTAGTCCTTGGCCTTTTGGTGTCTTGCTCAGGCTTTCTTTGCTCACCAGCTTCTTTCTGCTTCAGGGAAATCTGGCCATCAATTGATGGCCAGCCCTTTTTTAAGCAGGACTCTTGGAGCTCTCTAGCATCAGGGGCCTCTTCTCCTTCT
>CAJQZJ010032684.1:3611077-3635038 GCA_907164525.1 Lophiomys imhausi
ACACACACACACACACACACACACACACACACACACACACACACACAAGAAGATGTAGCTGCAATCTTTCCAGCATCCCCCTTATGCCAGAAGCTGAGCCTGGCTTGCTGAACACTGTTTTCTCAAACACTGGTAACGGCACCACACTGCACAGCTACCTCTCCTAAGGGGAACAGGTGTGGCTGGTGTCAGTCTCTGTATCTGCCCTGTCCGTGTCCAGCTGGGTCTTCTAAGAGTGACTGTGTCATGAGATATTTGTTTTCCTTAGCTTAGTAATCCACCACCCCTAGTAATTTTATGCAAGAAAGCCTGTCCTTTTTCTGGGTGGAGAGAGAGTTTTCTGCAGGGGATAAATTGCCCCAATCTAATTTGCAACAAGACGTCTAGTCAGGAGAGAGAAAGGCAGAAACATTCAGGCAAGGATAGAAGCAGTGCAGAGGTACAGAGCCCAATTAGAGAGCTTCAGGAGAGCAGAGTGTGGTTGATTGACAGACTGCCTGAGAGCTTGGTGGGGAGAGCGGAGCTCAGGAAGGAACATTGTGTGGTGCTATTACAGAGGACACAGCTGAGAACTGTGTGTCTCAGAGGAAGGAGAGGGAAAGTGCAGGACAAACTGCCCTTGAACCTGAACCTGACCTAGTTAATCACAGTGGGGAAGAGGGGAGGACTCCAGGGAGCTGAAACACGCAATGGCATTGGGAGCTGGCCCACCCCGGCAGCTAGGAAATGGAATCCAATGGCTTTAACACCAGTTAAGCCATTTTCCTTGATGGCTTTCTTTGGCATTGTGGCCAAGGGCTTGGGTTTCTGCTTTCTTGTTGGACAGGCTGACCTCATGTTGATCACCTGATGGCTCACACTCACCCCTACTCTCCTACTTGCTGTCATTGCCTCTTAAAGGCACATCCCAGAAGCTGCACTTATTATTTTGGCTCTCGTTCCACTGTGAAAATTTACCCATAGGACCACACCTTTTGGTCTTTCTGAGAAATGGCTCATACTTCTAAAATTGGAAGGGTTTCCTGCCTTGGGCTTCCCACTTTCCTCCAATCCAGTTTTCCTAATCCCCTAAACCTACCTAGAGGACTCATTGTTGGAAGACAGAAGATGAGAAAAAACTTTAAAACAAGCCGAGATGGAGTCCTCTTTAACACAAAAGGGGTGGCCACACACTTCACTTTCATTATATACCTAGAAGAGAACTCTCAATGCCATGGGACAAAGTTATTCTCTCATACACTGAGCCCCTCCACCAGCAGCCATTCAGTCACTGCTGTGAACCCCCAAGGAAGAGTCAATGGCATTGTCACACCCCATGACTCTTCAGTGCCTGGTGTGCTCACAGTGCCTTTGAGGACCCCCCCCCCAGTGTTGCTGCCAGCCCCAGGCAGACCCATCTCCTGGGGTTAGCCTGTTCTGTGAGTGGAACAGAGAGTCTTAGAGTTTCGTTGAGAGAGTGGTCCTTTTGCTGGACTAGAAGACACGCTTTTCTGCATTGAAAGTCTGCAGGATTTAGGGCTTGGTCCCGTACCTTAGCTGGAGGATGCCAGTTGCTAATCTTTAACCTGTGGTGAACCTAGAGTCTCTGGCTACCATCACAGGATTTTAAAAACATTGTAGACAGACACGAGAAGCAGAAAACAACTCCTGATACCAAATGTATCTAGACACAGTTAATTATATTTTATTTGTATGTATTGTATGCCTGTGTACATGTTCATGCATGTACACACGTTTGTGCATTGCACATGGAGGCTAGAAGTCATTTCTAGGCCTGTCTCTGCCACTCTTCACAAGTGCTGGTTAGTTTTTGCCACCGTGATACAAACTAGAGTCACCTAGGAAAAAGGAAACTCAAGTAAGGAATTACTTCTATCAGATTGGCTTGTGTGCACATCTGAGGGGCATTTTCTTGACTAATGATTGATGCGGGAGGGTCCAATCCACTGTGAGCAGTGTGCAACCCTGGGCAGGTGGTCCAGGGTCGTATAAGAAAACAGGCTGATCTAGCCAGTAAGCAGCACTCCTCCATGGCCTGGGCTTCAGTTCCAGCCATCAGGTTTCCCCCACCTCCCCGGCTCCCCTTGAATCATGAACCGTAGCCATATAAATGCTTTCCTCCCTAGGTGATCTTAGCCAGTGTTTTGTGACAGCAACATAAACCAAACTTGGACATCACCTTATTTTTGAGACAGAGTTTCTCCCTGAACCTGGAGCTCGCCAGCTGGGGAAGGACTAACTGGCAATGACCTGAGGGGATCTGCCAGCCTCTGCCTCCTCGGCCCTTGGATTAAGGTGGAGAGCACTATGAACAGCTTTGTGTGTACTTTAGATCCTGGGGATCCAAACTCAGGTCCTCAAGCCTGGGTGGCAGACACTTTATTGGGTGAGCCATCTCCTCACCCCTGCATAAAAGATATTTTAATACAGTGACCTATATAATTTTGTAAGATTGCACATGCTTTCTTACACTTTAAATAAAATTTTATTTTGCTAATACTTTTAGATGAATAAAAAATGAAATAAGCCGGGCATGGTGGCACACACCTTTAATTCCAGCACTCAGGAGGCAGAAGCCAGCCTGGTCTACAAAGCGAAGTCAGGGCAGTTAGGGCTGTTATACAGAGAAACCCTGTCTCGAAACTCCCCCACCCCAAAGAGAAATAGTTCAGCATTCTTGTATGTATCATATATATGTGATATATATACATATATATATTCTGAACATTTTAATAGGAAATTTTCTGCAAAATTTAGCCCATCCTAGAAATTTTTAAAGACCATTTTGCCACTCTGAGTACATAAGATATTTAGTAAAATCATTTCACAACTTTGAACCTCAGTTCTGTCATCTTATAGCTCAGATGAAACCGACATTTCAGAGTTGCCATGGAGACAACACAATGAAGAAAATATTAACTGTCTATGTGGACGTAGTGATCTTTCCAGCACGCTACAGTATTGTAACCCGTTGAGCACAGTGTGAGTTGATGTGAAGGGGTTAATTATTTAATTATCATGTCATAGTGTGAGCCACAGACTCACTAATCAGGGGTTGCTAGGCTGATGTTGGAAAGCATCAGAAACCATTAAACAATTAAATCTTAAGAACAAGTGGAATCATTTCCCTAAGAAAACAAATACAGAGTTATCGGGTCTAACGCTCCTTCTAATTAGAACATTCGGTATGACTGAGAAAGGATGGGAGTCTAAGGGCTCTCAAGGCAGTGCCCTGCACACTCTTCCTTCTGCTGTGGTTAATCTTGTCAACTTGGCTGGAATCAGCCATCAGATGCTGGACTCACCTGTGATGGGTTTTCACCATTCTATTAATGGGAGTGCAAGAGCCACCCTAAATGTGGGTGGCAATCCAGATAAGAGAGAGTCCCAGAGAGAAGCTTTTTGCACCATTGCCTTTGAGTCTCACTGGTGAGTTCATCTAACCTCTTGTTAATGCTGCTGCTGCTGCTGTGTCCCTTCAGAACCCATCTTCTTCCGATATGGACTGGGATTTGTCTAGATCTTCAGAGCAGATGGTGACTGCTGAGACCCCCAGCCTCAGAGACTGAGCAGTGAGTGATTGGTTCTCAAACTTCTCCACACCCTCGCGCCCGTGAAAACAGTCACTACCCAGACCATATTATGTAAACCTATATAACAAATCCCTCTTTCATATAGATTCATTCTATTAGTTCTGGACCACTAGAGAACCCTGACTAATATTCCTCCTTCCTAAGATAAAGAGCAGAAAAACTAGACAAGAGTTGGATAGAAATTAGAAGTGAGGCATGAGACTTTATGCAAGTGAAGGGAAGTAAGGCTTCCCTTGCTTGCTGAGTAGCTGGGGGTGTTTGTGGTAGATTGTGAACAATGGTAATCTGGGATTTCCGAGTACTTTTGAAATGCGCCTGTGTTTCCAGCAATGAACATGCACTGAATGCCACCACAAATGGCAGTATGAGTGAGCCTGGAGGACATTATTTTAAGTGACATAAACCAAGCAGGGAAAAAAAACCCTACATTATTTCATTTATACATGGAGTCCCAAAAAGTCAGCAAGGGCCGGTGTGGGGTGGATAGTGGGGTAACAGGAAGTGAGGAAATGACGGTTAAAGTACACAGAATGTGGGCCAGGGGATTGGCTCAGCGGCTAAAAGCACCCGGTGTATAGAAAAAGTAGAATGTTGCAACACATATCTGGAACTCCAGCATTCCTGTGTTGAGTGACAGGCATAGACAGGAGAATTGCTAGGACGCTTGCAGGTCGGGTAGCCTGGAGAATGGAGCACGGTAGCAGACACAATGGTCTACACCAAGGCTGTTCTCTGACCACCACGAAGAACGTGTACAATGCCTGTTACTGGAGAGAAGTAAGCTCCTTTGTAAGACATTGGGCAACAATGTACAGCAGCCTTGAAAACTGCTGAGATGTCTACTTAAGCACTCTCACCTAGCATGGTGGCGAATTGTAATTTCAAGGGCTTGAGAGGCTGAGGCAGGAGGATCACAAGTTTGAGACCAGCCTGAGCTACATGGTAAGATCCTATTGAATGAGGACAGAGAGAGAGAGAGTAAGAGAGAGAGAGAGAGAGCAAGTGAGGGAAAGAGAATTCTTATTTCCCCTCAAAAGTTAGTAGAGTAAAATGTTAATTTCCTTAAGTCAGAAAGTCTACTATGTATTCACATTTCAAAAATATATTGTATAAGATCCATACATGTAAATTTGATGTGGCATTTTTAGTTTATCTGGCAAAAACTTTTCCTAAGCTATGCTTCTCAGGAAACAACACAATTATGCTTAAGATCTCAAAAATAGGCCACCCATGTTTTGCTCGATCCGAGGATCAGTGGTATGGCTCCAGTTTCAACTGTAAAACCACAGCTGGGTGCAATGACAGCCTACGGTAAGCTCAGCATTCACGAGGCTGATCGGAAGGATCACTGGAGCACAGGAGTTTAAGACCAGCCTGGGCCACATAATAAGAATAGGTCTCAAAAACCAACAAAACCCATCACCTTGGATTTTTTCATTCGTGTAATTGCTAATCCAAAGGGGAATCTGCCTATGGCCACCCAGAAAGTGGAGAGCAAGCTGAAAACGGAGAGCTAAATGATTTCTTCTAGAAAGCAGGGCCCGAGTGAACTGGTGTAAATGAGCATCATCGAGAGTATGTGTTCACCTTGTCCCTGTCCCTTATTGGTGGGAACCGTTGGGTTTGATGTAATCAGGGCGTCTAAGATGAGGCACAGATGTATTCAGCCTAGTGGCAGCAGATGCGGTCCTTGGTGCTGTGTCTGTGACACTACATGAGCCGCCCAGCCTTGCTGGGGCTCCCTTTCTATCTGTGACTATCGGTGCCCCACCAAATTCTACATACCAGACTGCTTTGCCGAACCCAAGTATAAAAGTAGCCATCCTCCTTTGTCACCTAAAACCGTTAGTAAATAAATTTACATAGCATCCCAGAAACCAGCTCCTTGAGCTTATTAACTTTCTCCAGCAGCACATAGAACTCAGAAACTCTTTATTTGCTGCCTTGCAATAAAGACATCATAAGGAAATGCAACTAAATAGCCAGAGGGAAGTGTTGGAGAAAGGTCTTGTATCACCCTTTCTGAGGCATGCTCAAATTGGCTAATAAAAGTCACTGATGGCCATTTAGCTGGGCAGAGAGAGAATAGGAAGGCGGATTTCCTGGGAGGAAGAAAGGAACCATGGGAAGAGACAGAAGAAGTTCTCTTTCCTCCAGGATTTGAAAGCAGCAAGATGTCTGGGTGTGAGCTCTGTGAGCCCTGAAGGTGCAGCAAGCCACATGGTGGATTGAGAAAAGTTGGTTGGCTTAATTTAGATTAGCTAATTGAGAGTCAGCTAAGGCCTAAATGTTGAAACATTAAAATGTCTTGGTGTATTTAATTATTGGGAAAAGGGCCATCTTTGGTCCTAGGCCTATCCCCAGGACAGGTCAGGCCCACCAGCTAAGGCAAGCCAGGCCTGCTGGCTTCCTGCCAAGCATCCCGACTGCTCCACTGGCCTAATATAACAGTTTATAGTTATTAATAACTATATTAATAACTATATTTAGTTAACAATTTGTTAACTAAATTGTGGTATCAGGGAGGGCTCTAAGCAGAGGCACCTCGTCCTGGAAGAGGTTGGGGTGTGCCATTCTCTTGGTACATGGATATGTTCACTGACCAGAAGTCTCCTCTAACATTGTCTTCTGGGGGTTAGGTCAGAGGGAAGTGTTGGAGAAAGGTCTTGATTGATGAAAACATTGGGCCACTGACCTCAGCTGCCTTCTCAGAGGCCCAGAATGGGTGGGCTTGAAAGTTCTAATTTGGGAGCCTATTCAGAATAACAAAAATGGCTCCTCTCACTCCTATTACAAAGGAAATCCCAAGGATTTAAAGACTACTATGCTGTAGTGAAGAACCAGCCTGCCTCCATCTTGGGCTTAAAAGCTACTTTATTTAAAGACAAACTAGGTTCATTCCTGTCTATGATTAAACCTCTATTTTTCGTGGTATGGACTATGCCCCACCTTAACTTTAACTACAAGTGGTTCTGTACTGCCTGTTCCAGGAATGGCAGTCATGTCTTTCTGTCAAAAGATTACTATGACCATCTGTTGCTGTGCACGCCTTGCAACCACGTCTTTGTTTCGGGGGCTCATTCATATCTATGACCATCTGTTGCTGTGCACACCTTGCAACCACGTCTTTGTTTCAGGGGCTCATTCATATTACATTGTTATGCTTTATGTTCTTCAACAGCTCCACCTATTTTGCCTTACAAATCCCCCATTGGGAAACCCCCACATTCAACACTGACATCTCGAACCCCACCTTAGGGGAAGACAGCACATGTACATGAATTAAAAAGCTTGCATTAACTAATTGCTTGCTTTAATTAATTTGGCCATGATGATTTGAGTTGGTCGTCTTTCTCCCATCTTTGGGGGGGAACAGTAGTCAGTGGAGGAAGTCCTGAGTGAATGTGTTATTGTTGACCTAGGAGTGGCCTTGTGAGGACTCCCATGCCTGAACCCTACAGAAGTGGCAAAGCCTTTACCCCATTGAGCTTCAAGAGGTGTGGAGAAGCTCTGCTCAGAGGTTGGAAGATTAAGTGTTTATGGATGTCCTCAGCGTGTACAGAGACTAGCAGCTTCAACTTCCTCCCGGATGTGTACTGCCTGTGAGGCTTACCTACAGACTAATAAACAGACCGAGCTTCCTGGTTGGGGCTGTATCAGACCCCATCTGATCCCAGCTTTTCTGTACATGGGTCTGTGTGCCTATCCTTTCTTTATTCCCATCAAGTCCCCAGCCAGGATTCCAGGACCCAAGCCACTCAGTAATATGCCAGGAACTAGAGACAACATCTTTAAGACATAAGTTATAGAATCTTTGGTTATGTGTTTTGGATTGTTCATAAAGCACAATTTTAAGAAATCCCCCCACTTTCACTTCCACAGTGATATTCTGCAAACATTTCTTGAGTGTCTATTACATTATCTCATGGGAGTCTCACAGTGCCCTGAGAGTTCAGTCCATGAGGTGTCTTTAAGTCCATTACAGCGACAAGGCTACCTGGACCCTAAACCCTCTGGGAAAGACTCCAGCCAGAGCCCAAGTCCTTGAGCTCCAAAGCCAGGGCTTCCTGCTAACCATACAGTCTCTCATGCCTTGTTCTTCATCCATCTCAACACTGTTCAGGATGCTGACACTTGAGGATGTGAGTCTTTATCTCGGAAATAAGGCAATAACAGCTCAGCAGGACCTGAAGACTAATGTCCTGTGAAAAGCTTGGGTTCTTGAAGATGGAAGCCCTGCTGGCCTCTTCTCAGCTGCATGAATTTCACCAATAACAGCCTATGAGTGGGGCCACCGGCAACTAGTTCTAACTTACCTTCTTTGAATATTCTAAATGTGGACTTCCCTTGGCGTGTGTTATGTTCACATGCCTAATGCCCTTTCGGAAAAAGTTTTGTTTTGTTTTGTTTTTTAATACGCTCTATTTTTTTTAGAGCATGTTTGGGTCCATAGTAACACTGAGTGGAGATGCTAAGTATCTCCACATCCCTGTCTCCACACATGCTTAGCTTCTGTGGTCAACATCACATTTGTAAGAACTGATGAACCTCCACTAAAATACCACGATCACACAAGGCCACAGTTTACCTTGATGTACAGTCCAGGAATTTGGAGTGTGTGCATGAGCATGGTTCATGTGTGTACACATGTGAATGTGTGTATGTGGTCATATATATATATGTATATATGGTATATATATATGTATATGTATGTATATGTATATACGGTATATATGGAGAGATATTTTCTTTGCCTTAAAGTCCTTTGTGTTCTGTGTCACAGTACATTCGACCTTCACAATCTTTTATATTCCCCCAAAGTTCTACCTGGCCATGTCTTCAAAATAAGATTTTACTTTCGGGTATACAAAGAGAAGAAAAGGGGAAGGGATGGCTTTCTTTGTTATACATCAAATTATTGCTGTATTTTAGTTGTGGTTAGCATCAATACTTCTAGATGAAAATTATCGCAATATTTTTTCCAAATCCCAGCTCTCAAAGAAAGAACCAAACCTGGTTCTGAAGCTAAATAAACCTTTCTGTTGGCTGAGAAGCCAGAGGTGGCCTCTGCCCTGCCCCATGGCCGCTGTGGTTGGCAGTCGTGGAGTTGCTGCCACCTGGTGGAAGGTACTGGTAGTGCAGCCAGCGAGGCAGTCCCTGCCAGAGTGAACAGTGACAGAAAAAGGACCTCCAGTCAGCCACTTTGATAATGCTTCAGCTGAGCTCACTTATTACCTGGGAAGACCAGGAGCCTGTGCCGTTTATTACGGGTTTGTGGTGTTTATTAATCCACCACTGTATTGTTTTTGATAGACAACCTAAGATTAAGACTAATAAAGGACTCTGGAATGTGGACTCGATAATTTTGTTGGCTTGAGAACAAAGAAGAAAGTCAGTAAATAGTACCTGGATCCTCCAGTAATTACTCCATCTTATAAATTACTGTTTTCTCCTATTCCAGCCCACAGTCTGTCATTCTTGAAAGTATGATATATTAATTTTGAGCTAAGCAATACCCACAGGGAGTAATCAGAGTTGGCACTGTACAGGTGTTTCCCAATGAAAAAGGTTACTATTGGAATTATTTATAAATGCATCAGAAAGCTGAATGTTAACCGAATGATTTTTCATCTGCTCATCAAATGCAGGAGTTATACATGCACAAAATCAGCCCCTCCGACTGACACTGCAAAGGTCATACTTACCTCCTTCAGGGTGTGCCTACCCTTCCTTGTTATCTTTTCTCATTTCTCATTTTTGAAGTTAGTTTTAACTTGATTTTTTGCAGAGAAGATAACCCCTACAGTGTCCACTCCTCTGAATTTCATGTTCATCATTCTTATTAATTTCTTTTCACTTTTATTAAATATATATATTATCTGTATACAGTATAAAAATCAGCTTTTAAAAAATAAATGAGTTTTGTTTCTTGACAATGCCATACATGATGTACTCTTGTCACATATCCCTCCATATTATATATTTCTTGCCCCCTCCAGCCACCTCCTTCTGTGACCAAGTCCCCATCTCATTTTCATGGTTTTTTTTTGTTTGTTTGTTTGTTTTTGCTTTGGGACCCACCAGTTTTAACCAGCCAACCCATGTGGGCGTGAATATGAGCTGTATATTTTATTATGGGTCCATACACAATATAAAACATTGATTTCATGTTTTTAAAGCTTTGTTTAAATAAGAGTCTGTCTGCTTATCTGCCTGTGCCCCCCCCCCTCCCATCTGCTTCTGTCTTTGTCTCTCTCTCCAGTGTTGTAGCCCTGACTGGTCTAGAACTCACTATGTAGCTAAAGATGACCCAAGACGTCTGATCTACTGCCTCCACTTCCTGAGTATACTGGGACTGCAGGTGTGTGCCACCAGGCCCTGATTTATGCAGGACTGGGGACTGAACCCATGGCTTCATGTAGAGCAGGTAAGTTCTCTATCAACAGAGCTCCACCACCAGCTCCTGCATCTCTTTCTGTAACTTGTTTTCCCCCAATGTCACGTCCCCCTCGACCAGCAAGGATGACGCAACTCACAAAAGCTCTTCTCAAGCAGTTTATTCAGGTCCCTTGAAAACAGTCTTCCGAATCCCCGGGCAGACCCAACCCACAGGCTAAATACTATATGAACAGCCAATCAAGTAAAGCCACGTGGTGCTATCTTAGAGGCCCACGTATGCGGAAGCCAAGCCAGATCAGCGGTCTTAGCCAAATATGGACTTGTTTACCACCAAGAGCACTCACCATCAAGCTGGTGGAAGGCGGAAACCGGCACCATCTTTAGGGCGCGGCATGTCACAGCTCTCTACAGTTCCTCCTTTTTTATTTTTTCTAAAGTTGGTAGAAGTCCCTGGAAAGGCTTCGTAATCCCCATATCTGGGGATCTCATGGCGGGCCTGAGCCTGTAGGAGGGAGATGCTCAAACTCTTACCCATCTCTGGGTCAGCCTCCCCACTCGGGACTGCCCTGTCTTAGGTGGGCGAGACTTACCCGTCAACTCCGTCATTGACTTGCCAGACCCTAATACCCATGGAATGAATACCTCAGTGGGCAGGGACTATGCTCAGTGAAGATTTAAGGCTTCATGGCAGCGAGCCGTGCCTGGGGGGACTGGCCCGCCTCAATGGCGACAAGGGCCTGTATAATCATGGCTGCATTACGCTTCTGTGTGGCTCTCATCCTGTAGATGCACCATAGGCAAACCAGAGAGGCTAGTATCATCAGTATCGCCAAAGAGCCTACGCCCACCCACTCCTTAAGATGATCCATAGCCGTCTGTATCCAGGAAGTCAAACCAGTAGCCAGGCTCAGATCCACCCGAGTGGAGTTGATGTGGACGATTGTTGCTCTCAGCTCTCTCATCAAATTTTCAAATTCAGCCGACCAGTCCTGTAAGAGGAATTTTGACGTCTAGACAGATTAGCAGCCTTTGTAAAATTTTGATACTGTACGGAAGTAACACACAAACCTTGTATTTTCCACTCACACCCCAATTGTGCTAGTTGCCAAAGAGAATCAATCTGTTTTTGTATTAAATCTATGCGTTGACTAACTATTATAAGGCCTCCTTTGAGATGAGAATTCATAGAGGTCTGAGTATCCAATGCCTGTGCTACAGTGGCTGAGATGTTATTTAGGGCATTGGCAGTCTGTATAGAACTAGACAAGGCAATAGCTGAGGCAGTAGCCCCCACAGCAGCAATAGTGATGGCAATAACAATAGCTGCAGTGATGCCAAAATCTCTTTTAAGCCTGAATAGCATCATGGTATTAGGGTTAGGGTTAGGGTTAGCCTCTACAGGAATTGGTACATATCGAGGCATTCTAGTCACCACAGCCACAGGAAAGGCTGTGGCATTCCAGCACAGGGCATAAAAGCATGTGTCCGGAGTGCATACTAACTTTTCTTTACCCAAGGATGCACTCCCATTACTTACAATCCACAGAAAAGGAGGCCAGAGACACACTGGTGAGGCTGAAAAAGTCTTATTGCGGTAAGAATGAAACGAAGAATTCCAAGTACCAGAGCCACTACTGCTAGAAAGATCCAATTTGGTAGCGGACCCTAGGGAAAAACTACCTCTTTGATAAATTCCTCCCCCAAGCATAATGACAGGTCCCAAGTCCATGCAACTTCCATTTACCCCACACAAAAGCCACAAATCAAAAGGATTGGTGGCAGTCTGCTGAAGATCCCTAGTAGATATATCAAGCATTCCTGTACAAGACTTATTCACTATATTACTAATCATGGGGCTAAAGGAAAAATAATCTTGTTGAACCCAAACTGCTCTGCGCTCCTGACATCCAGTCTAGGGAAAAGGTCCTTCTTCTCCTGTGGATCCTCTACAAAAAGGTGCCCAGCGTGGCTGTCTGGGGGTTCCCAATCAGAGACTCGTGTGGGCCACCATCCTTCAAGGCGAGAACCGTTGCCCGAAAACAAACCACTACCCCTACCCCCAAATCTCAGTTGTGGTAAAAAATCTGCTGACTGCTGAGACAATTTAATGCATTCTGTATCATCTGACCTATTGAAGCTCATTAAAAAGCACAGACTACCCTTCAAGCTGACATTTCTATTACCCTCTATAGGGCTTTTCTGATCATCAAAGGGAAGGTAGGGTAAGCCTAAGCTTCTATTACTGCTAAATAAGCGTGGAAATACAGTTGCATCATGTCTGACTGGCATCGGCTTTGGGAATATCGACAGGATCCCCCATCTCGGCTCGGTCATTCCTGACATACTCACTGCTACTATCACCAGGATCCTTAGGAAGGTCTTCATGACGAATCTTCCTCACAAGGCGTTCAGGCACCCACACTGGATCTTGTTGATCCTGAGGAAAAACACAAACAGACCCTCTCGCCCATGTTAGCATGGGGTCAGGCCCTCGCCAAGAGCCTGTCAAAATATCCTTCCACTTCACCATGCCTTTAGGTGGACCATGAGAATCCTGATGTCTGTCCGCTGCTGAGCGGCCTTGAACATCCAAATTTAAAAAATTTAAAGTAAATAAGGCTAAAGACATTCTCTCCTTGGGGGTACGGCCTTGGCCTATTCCCCCTTTCTGTTTTTGCAAACATTCTTTCAAGGTGCGATGAGCACGCTCCACAATTCCTTGTCCTTGAGGATTATATGGTAATCTGTGATTAAGCTGTACCTCCATCTGGTTGCAGAAGGAGACAAAGGACTGAGCCGTATAGGCTGGTCCATTGTCCGTTTTCAGCTGCTGTGGTTTTCCCCATGCAGCCCAGGCTTCTAAGCAATGCCCTATGACATTGCAAGCCTTTTCTCCACTCATAGGTGTAGCATGTTTGATACCTGAGCAGGTATCCACAGATACATGAATATATTTTAAGGTTCCAAACTCTGAAATGTGGGTAACGTCCATTTGCCAGATTTTGAGTGGCATCAACCCTCTAGGGTTCACTCCCACACTGGGAGGATGATGATGAATCACACACTGAGGACAGTCCAAAACCACTTGTCTAGCATCTGCTCTAGACAAATGGAATTTCTGCTGTAGAGTTCTTGCATTTACATGAAATAATTGGTGAAACTGTCTGGCTTGGTCCAGGAATGAGCTCCAAAAAATGCATGTCATCCTAGTCCATTGATCAACTTTATCATTACCCTCACTTAATGGTCCAGGTAATCCTGTATGTGCTCTGATATGTTGAATATAAAAACACCTTTTTCTCTGCCAGATTAAAACTTGTAACTCTTGTAATAAGGCACATACAGTACTACTATTCTTAATAGGACCTGCTAATTCTAATACTTTCACTGCGTTGACCACATAGACTGAATCTGAGATCAAATTGAACGCAAATTGACATCTTTTAAACACCTCAATTACTATTTTCAACTCTACTATTTGGGGGGAGCCCGGTTAAAATTGGCATAGCACGGGCTTTTGTCTTTCTATCAAATAGGCTCTGCAGCCTGTCCTTGAGCCATCAGTAAACACATTTGGTGACCCTTGAAGTGGTACTGCTGAAGTAACCTTAGGGAATATCACTGGGTGCTCCTTAAAAAATGATAGCAATGGATGCTTTGGATAATGGTTATCAATCGCTCCTTCAAAGCTACATTGCAATATTGCCCAATCATCTACAGTGCCACACAAAATCTTAATTTGATGACTGGAATAGGGCACTATTATACTGGCAGGAGCAACTCCAAAAGACTGCAAACATTGTTGGATACCATTTAAGGCTAAAGCAGCAACTGCAGTGGGATAATGTTCTATGGATTTTTTTGGAGAAATCTTCGAATAAGTCCATAATAATAGTCCGTCCTGCCATAACAATCCTGTAGGTTGACCATAGGTGGCAAATATGCACAATGCAATGGGCTGTCCTTCCTGCCATCTCTTTAGGAAGGCACTCTGCAATCTTTCTTCCACTTTACATAAAACTTTTCTTGCTTCTACTGTTAATTGCCTAGGAGAATTAAGTGCTGAATCACCTTTCAAAATATCATATAGGGGTCTTATTTCATAATTTGGTAGCTTTAAATAGCCTCTTACCCAATTGATATCTCCTAACAGCCTTTGAAAATCATTTAGAGTCTTTAAATTATCTTTTCTTATCTCAATCTTTTGAGGTATTATCTTTTCAGGTCCAACCTTCGCTCCTAAATAATTAATCACATTTTCCTTTTGAACCTTATCAGGAGCTATAAACAACCTTTTCTTTTTTAATAATTGAACTAATTCTTCATAGACCTGATCTAACATTTGTTCACCCTTAGCTGCCAGTAAGATATCATCCATATAATGAACACATCTCAAATGTGGAAAATTCTTTCTCTAGGGAGCAATGGCTTCCCCCACATACAGTTGGCACATAGTGAGGCTGTTTGCCATGCCCTGAGGTAATACTACCCATTCAAACCACTGATCAGGTTCCTCATGGTTACAGGATGGAACAGTAAATGCAAATATCTCACTATCTTTGGCACACAAAGGGATGGAGAAAAAACGATCCCTTATATCTATAACTATTATGGGCCATGAGGCTGGCAAAGATGATAAAAGCGGCAAGCCACGTTGCACTGGGCCCATGATCTGCATTTGTTGGTTTATGGCACGCAGGTCATGCAACAATCTCCATTTTCCAGATTTCTTTTTAATGACAAAGATAGGTGTATTCCAGGGAGATACAGATGGCTTTATATGCTTTAAAGACATCTGTTCATCCACCAACTCTTTGGCCGCATTCAATTTTACAGAGGAAAGTGGCCACTGAGGAACCCATACTGGGTCCTCCGTCTTCCAAGTTATGGGAATGCCCTCCTCAGTGGCCCCTAGGAAAAACCCAGTCCCTGTCTCTTTTGTCTTTGCTGCATAGATATGGGACTCTTCCGCCCCTGCAAATTCCAAAGCCTGGAGCATATCCCATATCTTGCATCATACGTTGGGCTGAATCAGAATAGTCATTACTCAATTTAAATCCCATATCCTTTAAAAGGTCTCTTCCCCAAAGGGAGATAGGGAGCTCAAGTACATATGGCTGCATTTCTCCTGAGTGGCCTTCTTGGTCCTGCCACTTTAATAATCTTGCACTCATATCTGGAGTTTTAGCATAACCCAGGCCTTGAAGTGTTTGAGAAGAGGCTTGTATGGGCCAACCTGAAGGCCAGTCTTTCTTTGCTATAATACTCCTATCTGCCCCAGTATCCAAAAGGCCCAGGATCTTTTTACCATCAACTTTTAACTCCAAGACGGGGCGTTGGTCCAAATCCAGGGAGAGAAAAGTCAGATCCGTGCCCGTGGACCCAAAACCATCTTTCCCTCTCTCTCGATCCTTTGCTGCGTAGCGATCATGTAAGCTCGGCAAAATGACCAACTGAGCAATTCTATCTCCAGGAGAGATAGCTGTTATACCACAGGGGGAGGCTACCATGATCTTAACCACTCCTGTATAATCTGTATCTATAACCCCAGGAAGGACAATAAGTCCTCTCAAGGCTGATGATGACCTCCCTAACAGCAAACCAACTGTACCAGGTTCAAGGGGTCCTTTAAAATCTGTTTCAATTAACTGGACCCCCATTTGAGGCGTTAATACGAGTCTGGTGGTGGAGCAGAGGTCCAATCCTGCTGAGCCTGTAGTGGCTCTCCGTGGTCTCTCGGATGGCGGAGGGTTGGCCATCTCTCTTGATTCTGTTCTTTGTCCTGATTCTCTACTGCCCCATATATTTGTGGGCCCTGGGGTCGTGTGCCCCGCTGTCCGTTTTTTGAACGAGCACCACCATAACCTTGAGTTAAAGGCTGGCCATGGATGTCTGTCACTGAACGGCATTCATTAGCCCAATGGTTCCCTTTTTTACATTTTGGGCATAACCCCGGCCGCCTGGGGCGTTGTGTACTTCCTATACTTTCTGTACTCCTTCCCCCAGGGCACTGTCTTTTAAAGTGTCCCATCTTGCCACACTTAAAACAAACTTCTGGACTTCCTCCACCTTTTCTGGTCAACTGTACTACTGCGGCAGCAAGACCAGCATTAGTTAATGGCCCTCCAAGTTCTCTATACACTTTCATCCAGGCTTCTAGCCCTTTGTTCTTGTAAGGGGTGATAGCGGCTCTACACTCTTTGGTGCATTGCTCATAGACCAACTGTTTTATTAGTGGCATAGCAGCATCCGGGTCACCAAAAATCTTTCCTGCCGCTTCCACCAATCGTGGCACAAAGTCTGAAAAGGGCTCCATGGGGCCCTGTAGAATCTTAGTTAAGTTCCCACTCACCTCCCCTTTGTTAGGAAGGGATTTCCAAGCCTTGATAGCTGTCTGATTTATTTGTTCATAAACCTGATTGGGATATCCTGTCTGCTGGTTGGCAAATCTCCCCTGCCCAAGCAGCATATCTCTATCCCAGGCTGGATTTCCATCTCTCTGATTAATGGCTGCTTGCTCAGTGGCATACTCAATCAAGAAAGCTTTCCAGTCTAAGTATTGCCCTGGACTTAAGCAGGCACGGGCCAGACCACTCCAATCACTTGGAGTCATACAATGTCTGCTTAATGCTTCTACTTGAGCCAATGTAAAAGAAGCGGTAATGCCATAGGTACGAACCGACTCTGCAAGGGATTTAACTACTTTAAAATCAAGCGGTTCCTCGTACCTGTTCCCTTGTGGGTCTTGATATACCGGATAGGCAAACTGTAATTCTGTTCTTACTTGTGTCCACATCCCCGGGCAGAAAGATCTCCCTACTTTCAGGGACTGAACAGGCTGATCTATCTGAACGGCTTCTGGGTATGGAGGGGGGAGTTGAAGGCGCCACGGCAACGGCTTCACTTACACCGACTGCCGCCAACGTGTCTTTCTCTTTTACCTTTTTCTTTTCTCTTTTTCTAATAGCAGTCCTCTCCAACTGTTCTATTAGAGCGTATAGCTCCCCTTCAGAATCCGTGCCCTCTGAGTCCTCAAAATCTCTAAAATCTCTAAGATCGGGATAGAGAGGGACCTTCTTTTTGCTTCCCTTTTCACTGTCTGCCTGCTCAGATCTTTCACCTTTGTTGCTTCCCTTTTCACTGTCTGCCTGCTCAGATCTTTCCCCTTGCAGCAGTTCCAAGGCTGATTCTCCCTCCTTGATTGCGTTACAGCATCTCTGATCTTCTAAACAACTCCTCACCATCTTCCAAATCGGTCTTACTCCATGCTTCAGAGTACCTTGCTCCCAAGCAAAATCCAAGTCCCTGCCTAATTTGTCCCAGCAGGATACTGTAAGATTCCCAGACACTGCAAACCACGGAGCCACGGAGTCGCATTCATTCAAAAATCTCTCTAGGGTTGACTTCTTAAGTTTCAAATTCCTAGCTAAAAGTAGCTCCTGAAGAGCCAGAAAAATTGGATGTGACTGAGACAATCCCATGATTAAAAATTTACTTTTGGTTCGCTGTTTTCCCCGCGAAACTTTACCTTTTGTTCGCAACTTCTGCGAAACTTTACCTTTTGTTCTCTATTTCCGCGAAACTTTACCTTTAATTCGCAATTTCTGCGAAACTTTACCTTTAGTTCGCTATTTCCGCGAAACTTTACCTTTTGTTCACTATTTCCACGAAACTTTATTGTCCCAATTTACCCCGGGAACTTACCAGTGCACTGCCCCTGACTGCAGGAGTTCTGAGTCTTTTCTGGGTCCCCGTACGGGCCACCACTTGTCGCATCCCCCTCGACCAGCAAGGACGACGCAACTCGCAAAAGCTCTTCTCAAGCAGTTTATTCAGGTCCCTTGAAAACAGTCTCCCGAATCCCTGGGCAGACCCAACCCATAGGCTAAATACTATATGAACAGCCAATCAAGTAAAGCCACGTGGTGCTATCTTAGAGGCCCACATATGCGGAAGCAAGCCAGATCAGCAGTCTTAGCCAAATATGGACTTGTTTACCACCAAGAGCGCTCACCATCGGGCTAGTGGAAGGCGGAAACCGGCGCCATCTTTAGGGTGAGGCACGTCGCAGCTCTCTACACCCCAAGTCATCATTATGGTTGAGAGATACATGCACATCCATAAGCTCTTTCTCTATAGCTTCCTGGCATTCTTACACAACAGTGGCTACTTCCACAGGCTGACATCCTGATGGCAAAGAGAAGTGACCCCTTCTGTGACCTTGCTTGAGAAGTCATATAGTGTCTTAGTCAACAACGTAGAAGTCATATTTTTGTGCTGAAGCACCATGACCAAGGAGCAAGTTGTGGAGGAAAGAAAGGGTTTATTTGGCTCATACCTCCACGTCATTCATCATGGAAGGAACTCAGGACAGGAACTCAAACAGGGCAGGAACCTGAAGGCAGGAGCTGATGCAGAGGCCATGGAGGGGTGCTGGTTACCAGCTTGCTCAACCTGCTCTCCTATAGAACTGACGACCACCAGCCCAGGGATGGACCACCCACAAATGGCTGGGCCCTTCCACATCAATTGATACTTAAGAAAATGCCTTAAAGCTGGTTCAGTCTATGAAGGCATTTTCTCACTTGAGGTTCTCTTCCTTCAGTTAACTCTAGCTTGTGTCAAGCTGACATAAAACTATCCAGCACATACAACATCACTTCTACCACAGTGAGTCTGCAAAAAGCAAGTCATGGAGGCCACCTGGTTTAAGGGAGTGCAGCTGGGCTCTGCCTTCTTCATTAAAGAACCCTCAGCTATATTTCAAGGCCATTACAGTTATCCCAGGAGTTATTTACATTCTCTGCTAACTGCAAAACATACTCACTACCTGCCTTAAGCCCTTTAAATGGCACATCTACTAGGCCCAAGGTCCACAATCTTGACATGAAAATCAGGTCTAGAGTAGGCAGAGGCTCCGTGGAACTGCCACTCAGAGAAGGGTCAAGTAATTGAACCTCATCTCTCTAAAAAACAAAAAGGGGGGGAGACGGGAAATTCTGGGAGGAACAGAGGCTCCACAGGCTCTGGGAGGCTGAGGAGGGATGGCAGCTGTCCTGTGATGAAGGTAGATTCTCCCAGGCGACAGCCAGCAGTGACATCACACCCCATCTCTCTTTTCTAGACAAAGTGTTGAGGGAGAAGAGAAGCCTCTGTCTGCATTGGCTGTTTATGATCATAGATGGGTAGATTCCCTTCCACAAAAGACCAGCTCTTCAGAGCCATTCTGTGACTGTAGGCTTTCTGAATAGGCAACAGAAAGACACCAGAAGAAATCATTTAGGGTGAGCTCATTTATCTTCCCATGAGAGTTTTCTTAGGTGGCTTCCTACTCTTAGCTATTTGAGACCCAAAAGTCTAAATATTCCCTTCAGTTCAAGATGTTCATAGTTCATTAGAAAACTAAAGCTATGGGCTTCTTATAAATTGATTTCTAACCAACTCTTATTTAGCAAAACATACACCCTTCTCCTTCTCTCAGAACTCCCTGAAACTTCTATGGGACTCCCTTAAGGCTTGCAGGCCTCTTGTCTGCTTAAAGGTCTCTGAAGCCACCCCTTAAATTTGTCTGGGAAGTCAACAGTTGTATGGTTAAAACTTTGCCTTTGCCTCTGTGTGGCCTCGCAGTACTCTGGGTTTGATTCCCTGGATGCTGCTTCATTTGCTGTAGTGAACAGTTCCCTCTTTGGTTTATCTCCCTCCTCCTGCTTTTTACTACAGGCACCGTGGAAAACCAGGCAGTGCCGCCCATCCCTTGCCTGAAACAATCCCCTCAGGTAAGCCATCATTTCATTCTCCTTGTAATCATAGGTGACAGTGTTGACAAACTTCTTCTACTCTGTTCACTTCCCAGTAACATTTTCTTACAGGATCCTTAACCAATAAGTCAAGAACAATGAAACAATGAGGCTGGCCCTGGTTGCTCTTCCGCAGAAATGGAGTTCAGTTCTCAGCACCCACAGCAAGTGGCACATGGTGGCTTGTATTCCACTTCCAAGGAATCTGACTCCCTCTTCTGGCTTCTGAGGGTACTGCATGTATGTGTGCATACATACACTCAGACACACACACACACACACACACACACACACACAAAATACATCATCATAATCATAATGAGCAATGAAGCTTTCACTAACATTATCCTGAGGACCTTCTAAGTTGTATCCCCCATCCAGTCCTGAAGCCATTGCCACATTTTCAGTTTTTGCTGTGATTAAAATGACTCAAAACAGCCACATCTCTCTGCTTATGAATCTATGTGTTGGGAAGAATTTGGAGGAACGCCTTTCTGCTCTCTGTTCATTGTTATCTGAGGTTACCAGAGATAGGATAATACGTAAGTGTACACATATCAGTGACAATGCCAACAGTGATCGGGGACTCATCTGGAATTGCTGTCAGACCCCAGCAGTAACTGTGACTATTCTGTACAACTGCCGTCTGGTTTGGCTTCACCAAATGTCAGAGAGACAGAAGTGGTTAGGTTTCCAGAGGCCAGCATCCAAAAAGTAAACACCAGAATTAGCACAGCATTTCTGGGTTCGATGGGGGTACCTGTAATCCTAGCACTTGCCAGGCTGAGGCCAGAGGATGGCCTTGAGTTTGAGTTTGAGTTCAAGGCCAGCCAGTGCTACATAGAGAGAGAGACCCTGTCTCACAAAACTGCAACAATGTGAATACAAACAAGTTACATAGTGTCTTCATTTACTCTCTGTGTCTGTGATAAAATATCCTGACAGAAGCCACTTAAGGGAGGAAGGGTTTACTTGAGCTCACAGGTCCAGGTTCTTGTCCATCGGCTGACGTCACAAAGTAGGAGCTTGAGGGCACTGGTCGTATCACATCCGCAACCAAGGACAGCAATGCTCGAGTGCTGGTGCTCATCTTGCCCAAGAGACTGGGCCTTTCATACTTGGGTGTGCCTACCCAGCTCTCTTAACCCAATTAAGAAAATCACTTATGTGCCATATCTGCAGATCAACTCAATCTACATCATTCATTGAGACTTCCTTGGCAGGGAATTCTAGATTCTAGATTGTGTCAAATTGAGAGTTAAAACTAACCAGTACACACAGTATGAGATCTATCCCCCTCATTCTTTATAAGTGGATTGCTAAGTCTGGCTTACCTTTAAGGGGAAAGAAATTCTTTTTTAAATTTTATTATTCTTTTATCAATGTATTCTCTCATATATTACATTCTGACCACAGTTTCTTCCACCCTCCCCACCTCCACCCTCCTAACCTCCACCCTCCTCACTTCCTCCCACCACCACCACCACCACCACCACCCTCTCCACCTCCACCCTCCCCACCTCCTTCCTTCTCATCCAGTCCTCCTCCATTTCCCTTCAGAAAGAAAGGGCAGGCCTCTCAGAGATATCAACCAAGCATGGTACATTAAGTTACAATATGACTAGGCACTTACCCTCATATTAAGGCTGGACAAGGTAACCCAGTAGGAGGACAAGGGTTCCCAAAGCAGGCATAAGTGTGAGAAACACCCCACTCCCTGTTAGGAGTCCTACAAAAATGCCAACTATACAACTATATCATATATACAAAGGGGCTAGGTTAGACCCATGCATGCTGCCTGATTGTTGGTTCAGTCTCAGTGAGCCCCAATAAACCCAGGTTTGCTAATTCTGTGGTTTTTCTTGTGGGGTCCTTGGCCCCTCTGGCTCCTACAATCCTTCTTCCCCCTCTTCTGCAGAATTCCTCAAGCTCTGCCTGATGTTTGGCTGTGGGTTTCTGCATCTGTTCCCATCAGCTGCTGGATGAAGCCTCTCTGATGAAAATTGGGTGAGGCACCAGTCTATGAGTATAGCAAAATATCATTAGGGATCATTTCATTGATTTTTTTTCCAGTTGTTTTTGGTTCTGTCTTAGGTTTCTGGGCCATCTGACCTCTGGTTTCTGGTACTCCAGGCAGTGTCAGGGGTGTGCTCCCTCTCATGGCATGTAAACCCTACTTCTTGAGGAGGAAGATGTCAAAGGACTTGAAGGCTTTTTTTTTTAAACATCAATAATAAGGTAGTCTTGTTATTTATTTTAAACAACCATACTTTAGTTTATATATAGCAATACTATTAAATAGCATTATAATAGAGTGATTGTGATTTAATATAGTTGGGCTTTTGTTTTGTTTTGTTGTTCTAGACAGGGTTTCTCTGTGTAGCCTTGGCTGTCCTGCACCCACTTTGTAGACCAACTTGACCTCAAACTCAGAGATCCTCCTGCCTCTGCCCACCAAGTACTGGAATAAAAGGCATGTGCCACCACCACCTGGCTTAATATAGTTTTAAACAAAAGAAAAATGGAAAAATTTCTGGTTATAAAGTCTTTTTCCCAAAACAATTAATTTTTTAATCATTTTTTTTCTAGATGAGTCATGTGACAAATGTAGTCAGTGTCTAGTCATGTCACACTGTTGGTCGGTAGAATTAAAAAAGAAAAGCCAATTTTCACACTCACTGCCTCAAAGATATAACATATTAGATTCTCTCTTTTTTTTTTTTTGTTTTTTTTTTGAGACAGGATTTCTTTGTGTAGCCTTGGATGTCTTGGAGTTTGCTCTCTATATAGGTCAGACTGACCTCAAAGATCTTGCAGATCCCGCCTGTTTCTGCCTCCCGAGTGTTGTGATTAAAGGCATGTGCCACCATTGCCCAGCTTAGATTCTTTTTAATTTTTAAAAACATGTATTTATTCTATTGTATGTGTATGAGCATTTTGACTGCATGTGTATATGCCTTGTCCAGCATGACTCCAGGGAGAGAGCTGACTGGCGCAAAGAGAGATGAAGACAGACAGACAGAGAGACAGAAAAGCTGGCAGTGGGTGGGCCAGACTCTTTGATGGAGGAACCACAGTACTCCAGAAGTTCAGCATGCTCATTACACACAGTTGATTAGGAAGGCATGATTACTTCATACAGGTGAACAGGGGGCAAGGTTACTGCATACAGATAGATAGGGAGGCAGGGTGTATGGGGCAGAGCTGGATTAAGGAGACAAATTTAGCCGATCTTGGTAGGAGCGATCTCTGTAAGGGCACTGTCTTCAGGTCATAAATGTCTGGGGCACACAAGCTGTGGTGGACATTCCATCATATACTGTCAATATCCGCACACGGACCAGAAGGGAAGACTTCACCTGTTCTACTGAAGCCAGGGTCCTTGGCACGGCCACGCTCATGCCAGCAGGATACGTTTCCTCAGGACCTCACTTCCTCCACTCCTGATGTCAAATGCGCACCACATGCCTGTCTGGTGCTTTAAGGGATCCGAAGAAGGCACTGGATCCCCTAGGATTGGAGTTCCAGACAGTTGTATGCCACTGTGAGTGCTGGGAATCTGACCTGGGTCCTCTGCAAGAGCAGCAAATACTCTTAGTTCCTGAGCCATCTCTTCAGCCCCAACCACACTGATTCTCATAAGAATGCAAAAATAGTTCCTACTACTTTAATACCCAAAACAATGAAATTGCCCAAAATAATGAAATTCATATATCTACCATAAAAACAAACAAAAAATGATGGAGTTGAAACTAGAAAAAAATTAACCTTACAGCTTCTTTCAAGACTTATGTGTCTTTTTGCCTATATTCCCTCCTTCTCTATCACCTACTTCATGCTCTTTTGGTCTTCTTTCTAAATTTAATACTATGCCCATAATTGCATATATACATGTACACATTTTATGTCAAGGTTGGCATATAAAGGAGAACATGAAGGTTATTTCTCTTTATGATTTTGTGTCACCTTGTTCAATATATTTTTCAAGTTCATCAATTTCCTGATTTCATGTTCTTTTTGCCTGAATAATATTCATTTTCCATATGTGCCACAGTTCCATTATCCATTCATCTGTTGGTGGGCATCTGGGACTGTTCCATTTCATAAGGTAGTCTTGTAATGGGACCTTTAGTATTATAATTTTTCCAGGAAATTCTATGCTGTGGGTGAGG
>CAJQZJ010032684.1:3644569-3662450 GCA_907164525.1 Lophiomys imhausi
GTGTGTGTGTGTGTGTGTGTGTGTGTGTGTGTGTGTGTGTGTGTGTGAAATTAGGAAGTAGCAGTTTTTTTCTAACCTGGCCAGCTTCCAAATGATGAGACAGAGACCTTAAGATTTATTCAACAGACTTTAAGCACAACCACTGAGCAGCCTGACCCTCTATGCTTTTCTTGCTCCTTCCTTCCCAGCCACATGCCCCAGTCACATTGTGTCCGGACTGGAACACAGAAATCAGCATCTGAATACACAGTGCACAGGACCCTCCTCCAAGACCACTTGATCAAAGCAGCTTGGAAGTGGGGTGAGAATTAGGAAAGACAGTATCTGAGGGGACATGTAAGAGGTCACTGAATGTATTAGTTAAGAGGGCATTCATTGGCTGACACAACCAGGAGCTGGATTGTCCCTCCTTGGAACAGGAGAGCTGCAGGAACCAATAGTTACTCAGTCCAAAAATTAAGGAGCCTCAGAACAAGAGAGAGCAATGATGTAGTGGGACTTGAAATTGAGCAAACTTTCTCGGTCATCCACTTTCTGTTCCATCCTGGGTCCTGGCCTATTGAAGAGTGTCACTCATATCCAGAATGAGTCTTCCCCATTTACCTCACTGGTCCACAGGCCAGTCATTTTTGGTAATGCCTTCATAGACATACCCAGAAATGTGTTTTCCAGTTTCCTAGGCATCTCTCAACCCAGTCACATTGACAAACCAAGGCTGACATTACAAGAAGTGTTTTCCAGTTTCCTAGGCATCTCTCAACCCAGTCACATTGACAAATCAAGGCTGACATTACAAGAAGAGCTTTAAAATTTTCACATAAACTCTGCTTAGCTCTTATACAACCTGTATGAGAGATAGGCTGTAGTGAGAGTTTCAGTTTCTTTAAAAACCCAGTTACGTCATGTGAATATGCTTTTGTTTTAATTCCAGGTGTGGGATATGGGGCTGCTTCAGTTTGTGCACAGCTGTTAACTATGATTGTCTCGTGCTCTAGCAGGGCTGTGGTTTTGCCAGCTGCAGATAGTTTAATTCTGAGGACTCTGGAGAGGGTGTAAATACCAGAGCTCAGAGCTGGCCTGGGGAACTCTGAAGAAGGCAGCTTCTGCCCTCTCTGCTTCTGTTTCCCTCTGAGATGCCACTGGTTTGTCTTGCTCCTGTGTTTGCTATTGCTGGTTTGCTGGGCTGCTGGATATCCTGATGACAAAAATTGGTATTGCCCCCAAAGACCCTGATGACCCTAGTCATCAAGAAGTGGCTTAAAGAGGTCTATGTCCCTTTACCCTCTAACCGTCTTTCTCTCTTACCTAGTGTTGGGGTGTTGGGAGGAATAAAGGTTGGAAGGGAGGCAGAAGTTTAAGGACCATAAAATAAAATAGATAAACAAATAGCACCAACAATAGACTCCAAGCAACCCATATAAAACTAAGACTAAGAGAGTTCAGCCATTGCTTGTTAACTACCTATTAAAGCAGTTAAGACTCTTTAGAGAAGAACCTAGAATCTTTCAAGGTTCTATTCACAATGGTGAAAATGCAAGACAAATGGGAAGATATAGTAAGAAATGGCTATATGTTGTCCATTATCAAGTGAAAGGCAATCAAGAGGAATTCGTTTCGAAATGATCCAAGCACTGATGGAACTGGAGGGATGGCTCAGCCACTAAGAGCATGTCCTATTCAAGAAGACCTCCTGGAAGTAAATAGTTAACTTGAAGTCTCTAGACAGAAAGGAAATGACAGGAGACCTTGGAAGATTAGGAAGGAGCAACAGCAGCACAAGTAACGATGTAGGGTAATGTTCAGCAGATTTTCTTCTAATCTTGGGCTTTCAAAATTTTGTTCAATAGTATCAAGACTAATAATAGCTCATATCCCCACCCAGACACAAAAGCATACACATAATTAAACACAAATATGTTTTCTTAAGTTACTACTAGAAGTTACTTAACAAGCAATACTTTGAATAGACTTGTCTCTGATTTTTTTTTCCACTTTATCTGCCAACTCTGCAGTACCCTTCCACATGGGATCTGAGTCAGAGCCCACAGCTGTGTGGAAGGGAATGCTATGGGTTTTGACAGTCTCAATACTTCTAGCACCGTAGAAAGACTAGCACTCAGAGTCTCAGAGTATATAGGAAAAGTTCATAGTATTTTCAATAAAAGAATTTAAAAAATTTGAAAAAAACCTAAAAATAAATTATGGGAAAGAAACTTCGAGAAAAATAATTAAACTCACTACCCCAGAACAAACAGATAACACACATAGAATGTTTAGAAGTTGCTTTTTATTATATATTAAAAGTTAAGAAAAATAGATGCACATCTTCCCCACAAAATTATAAAATAGTCAAGATAATACTTTTCCATAAATGTACTGAGATAAAAAGACAAATTTGTAGATAGAATTATTTCCCACTTAAATTGTTCAAGTAGCTCATAAATGAAGAACAATATTTTTCTTTTCTGCATATCTATTAGACATAGAAGTTACAGTTTCCTGTTGGACTTATCTAAAAAAAAATGAACATTTAAGACTAAATATTCCATCAGATTACAACTAAAATCTTTTGCATTTTCCATGTGCAATCATGGTCAGTGAGTGTGCACCAGGTCTTCCAGCTCATCAGGGAAGAAAGTGAGACATACAATTTACATTGTTGTCCTTTAGAAAACAGAAAGTACTTTTCACCAGTCCCTTAAAAGTATGTTTGCCTTAATCTATCATTTCATTGTAAGGTCCCAGTTGCTGTTTCTAAGTGCACAGACTGAAAGAAAACCACTCCTAATGGGAAGGAAAGTGCCATGGAGGGTGGGCTCTGTTTGACACACACACACAGGAAGGCTGTACATTTTTAATGACATTAATTCAATAAAGTATCTTCATTTCTATTTCTTTCTAAACCCTGGGAAAGAGAAGGCTTTCATGTTGACATAGATCAGTGTTGGAATAAAGCTTTCTTTCCTGAAATTAGATTATGGGGTAAGCCAAGCCAGATTATCTCTGCAGAAGATATAAGCTATAATTATTTTGGGAGGTTTCAATCACTGTTTGGAATTGATATGTAAGCCTTTCTTCTCCCCTAGTCTTTGCAGACTTTTTAATGTGATATTTTTGGGGGGAGATGCATTAGGTAGGAAACATCAGCTTTTGAAAGATAAAGGTATAATTATCACTAGAATAGAGTCCATTAAAAGAAGAGTCTCAAATAGAAGGATCTTTTTGATATATTGTGCTATATACATCTTTTCCTAAAAGCTGGAAAAGAAAGAAAAGGAGTGTCTATAATATTACCCTCCCATTAGCCCACTTGAGAGAAAATAAAGGGCTGAGATGAGGGGTGTTCAAATACTTTGCAATGGAGCTATTCCAGTAGCCCATAACCTCATAATTAGCATTGCATTGATAGCCTCTGTGAGCCTCAAAAGGAAAGGCAGCCATGATTCTTGGGACTCAGTTACTAGCCTCCCATTCTTCCCCCCAAAATAACCCTGGGTTTTGACCCAGTTCTTTACAGTGAGTCATCATTTACCAAACTGTTTGGTGTAACCATGTAATTATTCTTACTTAGCACACATACAAATTGTATTTATTTATTGGGCTTCTGAGATAGATAGGGTGTCAGTTATCCCAGGCTGGCCTTGAACTCTCTATCTAGCTGAAGAATGACCTTGGGTCAGTCACTCATAGTTCTTCTGACACTGTTACCAATTTTGGAAATAGAATGAATTAATAAGAAGAAAGCAATGATGCACTGAGGGAATTCTGAACAGTTATGAAGTTTAACAGATCTGATGGACAAGAGGTTTGTATTTGGTCTTTGGAAATAATCATGTTACCTAAAAGGAGGTTCACTACACACCAAACATGTTAGTTGTATTTTGGTGTAAATGACAAGTTTTTTTTTTCTCCACATTAACATTCTTGTGTTTTGTTTTTTCTTTATTTTTTTATTTAAAAGACAGAGCTGTGCTAAAACATGGTGGCTGGTGGCACATGCCTGTAATCCAGCACTTGGGAAGTGAAGGCAAAGAGGACCACATGTTCAAGGTTACACCTTCAGTTACACAAAGAGTGAGCCCAACTTGGGTTAGTTACCAGCAAACCAAAGACCCAAGAGAAGGTTTCACTATGTTGCCAAAGCTAGCTTGAACTGAGCCTCAGATATCAGCCTCTCAAGCAGCTGGAACTGTAGCCCCCCCCCAAAAATATCAACCAGCCTCCGTAAGGATGTCATTTCAGCAAAGTTACTGCAGCAGCTTTCCATCAGAGTTGAGAGAGAAGTCTGGCTACATGAAAGATTATCACTTTAAATCTCAGCTCCCTTCAAAGAACTCCAAATTCCACAAAAATCAGGAAGGACCTTGCCTATAGCCCCAGGGAAGGGCCGCCCAGGATACAAGTGTCTCCATATAAAAATTTGTTCAACAGTTACACCAAGATTCTGAGGAATAAGTACTATAAATGACTTCATCTTGAAAGCTGTGGGTATCCTAGTCCAGGTCTTCCTGTCAGCAGACAGATGCCCTGTCAAGATTAAAAGGGCATCGAGACAGGCTCCGGCTTGTTGCCAGGGGCTGAGGCCCCAAGATCTATGTCCAAGTCTTTATGGTGCCTTTCCCATCATCTAAGGAATCCCCTTGGAAGAGGACCAAGGGTGAGGCAGCATCTTGTAAAAACTGCATTAGACTCCATCAGTGACTTTATTCAGGGGTGGGCCATAGTGCTGCCAATTAGAATAAATGAGGGTGGGACTATGGTGAGATGTAGCCGGTGGGCAGAGGAGCCAGGCTGCCAGGGCTTGAGTGTCGGTTCCTTCAACTTAAGAGCTGTGTGATGTTGGGCCAAGTTACTAACCTTTCCAAGCTTCAGATCCTTCACCTAAAAATGGCGCTGGTAACAATACCTAATATTTGTAATATTTGTAAAGCGCCTACTAGGAGAGTGACTGGCGTAGTAAGAGCCAGGGAAGCACTTCGGGAAAACAGAAACAGAAACTTGAAGGAAAGTGCTTTTCTTGAGTCTGGCCGTGTTTGCCTTGCAAGAGCTTCAGAAGCGGAACGGTGAAGTAAACCACCAGCTCCTGGGAGTCTAGGCACTGGACTGTTAGAAAATCTTTCAGGCCTAACCACAGGTTTCTTCAACTATGTGTGACCCAGCAACTCCTCCAAAACACCCTCTTATATACCCTCACGTCCAGGCCCACGTGAGCCCAAATTGACTGGAGAAGGAGCAGAAGGCCACCGTGGGGAAAGGGAAACTAGTTAATTTCCTAAAGAACCCCCCTCTTCCCGCACGCAGGCCATGTTTTTACAATATCTCTGTGGCACAACCCCCGTTCCAGGTAGTTGTGATTTTATTTTAAAAGTTAAGATAGGATCTACCTAGTTCTGAAATCGCCGGTCTCCCAGAAATAACGGGGCATCGCAAGAGGCCAAAGGTCTCAGACAAGCCACTGGCAGGCACATCCATCGCGTGGGTCCTCAAAAAGAAACTTAAATTGATCATTGCCCCTTTACATTTGGTAATTTCATAGGCCTCAGTCAACATACTCGCCCTCAGGGAATCCTCCTTGGTGACCACAACATGCATCTCACTATGAACCCAAGTCGCCTATGGCTAGGCAGGGGAAGCTAAACTGTAGGGCTGACTTTGGAAGAGAAGTGTCACGGCTGCATCCACATTTCACATGGTGGATCTCTGGCCAGCGTCATCAAGGCCGAGGGTTCTCTTCCGGGCTGCTCCCTCGTTGCTGAGCTCGGCCTCTGCTGGGTCCGCGGAGCTTACTGCCATCGGACTTTCTGTTCCGTCCGCAGCGCCCCCGTTTAGCTGAAGAGGCAAAGAACCTGGATCCCGAGGACGTTTCCACTGCGGCCTGGTGGCAATCCAAAGGATGAGGGCTCCAAACACCAGAACCAGAAGGCCCAGGGTATTTGCAAAAACACCTTCTGGTGGGAATGAATGGTACGCGGGATTTTTCCTGAGTGAAGAAAGAGAAGGTGGACCCAGTTACAAGCACACGACATACACCGAATCCACCTCCTCAGCGTGAACCCTGGTCCAGCTACAACGTAAATGTCCTAAAGCATGTCGTTAGAGAGACATACAGGTTACACTGATTTACACTGTAGGATACCGTAAAGTTATTAAAAATCTCAACTAAGAAAAGAATATAGCACTTGGGTTATCACATATACTTAAAAACTGAAAAAAGATACAATCAAAAATGTATACAACCCCCCCCCAAATGAATGCACAACTCATAAACCCCAATAATTCTACCACACTTTTAGTAATGTTATACTACATGTATGGGATGAGAAATTATTTTTAAAATATTTTAACCTTCAAGTTTTAATATTAAAATGGCTATTTGTGGAGCTAGAGAGATGGCTCAACAGTTAAGGGCATTGTTGCTCTTCTAGAGGGCTCAAGTTCATTTCCCAGCACCCACAAGGCAGCTCACAACTCCCTGTAAGTCCAGTCCCAGGGGAACCTAATGCCCTCTTCCTGCCTCCAAAGATACAGCATGCATGCAGTGCACAGACACTTATGTGAGTAAAACGCTCATACACACAAAATAAAAATGAATCTTTTTTTTTTTTTTGGTTTTTCGAGACAGGGTTTCTCTGAATATCTCTGGCTGTCCTGGACTCGCTTTGTAGACCAGGCTGGCCTCGAACTCACAAAGATCCGCCTGCCTCTGCCTCCCAAGTGCTGGGATTAAAGGCGTGCGCCACCACCGCCCGGCAAAAATGAATCTTTTTAAAAGAGGCTATCCACATGATATTTCCCCAGTGGATAAATATTTAACATTTTCTAGTTTAAGTATTAAGAGAAAGAACACTAGAAACTTACAGGACAAAAAACAGCTTCTCTGTCATTCCCATGAGGACTGTCGCAATCACTGTTCCAAAGAGGAGGAGTCCAGAATACACGTGTATGGGCATGATGACTGCCCGGAGAGAGAGTGGAGCCCACGGAAGCAGAAAGACGAAAAAACCTAGAACAAGCTGAACCCCAGAACAATGGTTATCATTGAACTTCAGTTTTAGATTATTATTCTAGCTGGGCGTGGTAGCACATGCCTTCAGTCTCAGCACTTAAGGGGCAGAGACAGAACCAAAGGGCAAAAATGAACATCAAATTTTTTATGCACAGTTCCAACATCCAAAGTTAATATCTGTAATAATCCCTGACTCAAATATTCTTCTAGAACATTCCTAATGCCCACACAAGCATTTGTATGTATGTGTATATAACATAAAACAAACAAAACACACACTCTATCTCTCTCTCTCTCTTTCTCTCTCTCTCTCTGTGTGTGTGTGTGTGTGTGTGTGTGTCTGTTTTTGAGACAGGGTCTCCTTAGGCTGGCATCAAACTTGCAATCTTCCTGCCTCAACCTCAGCTTCCCAAGTGCTAGGACTGAGTGTGCACAGTTTACACAGTAGTTGTTTTTAAATGTATACATGGGACACCTTGCTTTTTTCTTTCTTTTTTTCCACCTTAACAGTGTATCTTGGAGATGGGCAGATATTTTCATTTCAACACATTCATCTAGTTTAATTTGTTTAATAATTAATACTGTTTTAAGTATACAGCAATTTGTTAACTAAGTATTAAGGGAAATAGGTTTTTTTCTTCTCCCTAAAACCAAACACAGGACACAGAACACAGTTCGGTCCAGTCAGCCTACAAAGTTATGTGACTAGAAAATGCTGCCGGGCCCTGATGCATGACCTTTGGTCCCGGTACCTATAGGCAGAGGCAGTTGGATCTCTGTAAGTTCAAGGCCAGCCTGGTTCCAGGATGGCCAGAGCTACACAGGGAGACCTTGTCTCAAAAAAACAAAAGCAGAAAGAAACTGACAACGTGCTTCACAAGAAAGAATCGGATGGTCCCTGAGTTAATTTCCTCAGTAACTAAGGCTGTGGTAGGAGGACACTTCTTTAAGAGGCCAGTAGGATTTCTGCATAAGCTGAAGTCTGTTCTGCCCCCCACAGTTCTGTTATTTTGGTCCCTGGCTCCTGTCCAGTGTATTCTCCTCTGTTGGGGAAGGTCTAATAACATTGCTTCTGACAGGCTGATTTCAATGCTGAGATCTGGTTACTGCCCCTTCTGAGGCACTCTCTTGATTGGTTAATAAAAGTTACTGATGGCCAATTAGCTGGGCAGAAAGAGTATAGGAAGGTGGGACTTCCTGAGATTAAAACAGGAACCCTGCATTTTACACAGAGGATTTGTTCATTCTGTCAGGAGACATGGAAGCAGACAGACGTGTTTGAGAACTCTGGAAGGTAGTAACAGGCACATGGCGGTTTGGGATTAGATGATCTGGGTTAACTTTGAGTAACTAATTGAGAATCTGCCCAGCTAAGGGCTAAGCATTGAAACATTAAAAGGTCTTGGTGTGTTTAATTATTGGGGAAAGGACCGAGGCAGCTTATAAGCTGCCAGTCCAAGCAATCCAGGGCCATTGGCCTCCCACCAAGCCACCAGCAATTCTACCAGCTGAATATAACAACTTATGTTAGTTAACAGAGTTTAGGTTACAGGAGGTGTAGGCCACCTTTGGTCCAGGGCTTTTCCCCAGGACAAATCAAGCCTCTGGTTAAGGCGGGACAGGCTGCCGGCTGTTCTGCCAGGTCACCAGGTGCTCCACAGGCCTAATCTTACAGTTTATACTTATTAATAAGTACAATTGATAATCAAATTACAGTTTCACTCCTCTCTTAGAGAAAATAAAGATGATGTAGTTGCTATCAGATTATTGAACTTAAAGGAACTTTTTTTCAAGTACTGATTTAGAATTTACATTTCTAATCAAATTTTTACAAAATAATAAAAAAGTAGAGAAGACTGGGGAGATCACTAGTGTAATGGTAATGGTTCCTGTCTCCTGATATACAACATGGAAAGACTAAGGGAGGGGAAGCCAAAACAGATGCTAGAGTGGGGTCCAAAGCCCTGAGAACTTAGAATCTGTACAGTTTGTATTGGTAATGAATGGAAATCCTTGTGGGCTGTGGGCATATCCTTAATATCACTTAACGTCCTAGTATCTGAATGTGTTGAAAATGGCCCAGAGCATATGCTCTTGGGTCTCTAGGAAGCAGGTTGTAGAGAAAGCAGGAAAGTCAGGGCTGCAACACCAACTCCACTGTCACTGAAGAAAGGGAGGAGTCATAGGGTTGTGACGCTTTGAGGTTTGTTTGGTGCGCTGGCAGGAGGAAGTGATCACTGAGGAGTAAGGGATGGAGGGCTGAAGGGTGAAGCTGACAGCAGGGCTGGACTTCTCTCAACGAGGGGTTTCCATGGATGCAGCCTCCCTGGACCCCATTGCTCTGCTGACCCTGGCAGCCAGAGGTAGTCATGAAGATAGCAGGCTGGGAGGTTTCCAGGTGCACATGACAAAAATGTGATGTAGCAGGGAGATGTAGGATATCAGCCAGAGACTGAGTTGCCATTTCATTGACCGTAATCTACTTTATCAACATCAATGGACATGTTCTTTTGAAGCTGAAGCTGGTTAGAATGTTTACCCTCAAAGCAAAGTGTCATTTTGCTCTTGTGTGTGAAGAACATAACTCAGAAGTGAAGTAGCTAGGATTTCTCAAAGCCAGGACAGCAGTATTAGCATCTCCAGGGAAATGAGAAACACAGATTCTCAGCTTCCATCCAAGTCCCCACAAATTCTCCTTTTCTGATGCCATCTTGTTGATATTTTTACATGCCCAAGCTTATCCGATGAAAAGCAGAAGCAAGAAACGAAACAAAACCCATCAAATATTCCTCAACTCTCTAAATACCAACTTCAGCTTGTGGCACTGCTCAGTGACTGCCCACACTGCTCAGTGACTGCCCATACTGCCCACATGCTTCCTACCTCTCTCACCCAAAGGGCCTGGCAGAGCCTTTCTGCTTCCTCTTCAACCTACTACAATCCTGATTCTGCCTCCAAGGTCATCACTGACTTCCCATCACCAGTCCTGATGGGCAACTTCCCGATCACATCTGTGGATCTTCCCAGGAGCACCAGATATCCCTCAGTTCCTAGTCCCCAGGGTTCCCCTTCTCATCCACCCACTGGCTCTCATTCTTTCAATCATTTTTTCCCCAAACGTACTGTCTAATTTTTACATTCTAAATACTATTAGTGTCTATCCACTTTCCTTCACTGTTACTACCATCTCTCAATGCCATCATCTCTCTGAACCCCAGTAAACACCTTCCAGTAGACTTCCTATATTGATGCCTTGAAATCTGACAATTCATATTCCATACCCATTGGCAGCCTTCCCTCATTCCTGTTCTTCAAGTACTGTAAACTCTTGTCACAGGCAATTCCATTTACCTAGAAGACGCTCTGAGTTTTCAACCACAGGATTGTGGCTCAGGTCCCATTGGAACCTCCAATGTCCATCTTTACCATCAGAGAACTCTCCTAGAACACTCAAAACCCACCCTGTCTACAAAACACCCAGCTACCTGTCTCCCCTGCAAATGTAACAAAGACAGAGAATGTCTCTCCAATCCCACATCTGTCTTGTGGAATGATGTGTGTCCCAGCTTAGGAAGGTGCTTCACAGTAACAAATATTTTACTTTGCTGAATAAATGAATTTCACTGACATAGATTGCATGTTCTCGACCACGAAGATACCATGACCCCAGTAAAAATGAAAGCTACCATTTTCAGATCATAAAGGAACCTATCATGTGTATTTGCACCACAATGACAACAGCTAGCACATCATTCCAGTGTGCTCAGCCCAGGGTTGAGCCTTTTCTTTTTGTTTTTGTTATGTTTTGGGTTAGTTTGGTTTTTCAAGACAGGGTTTCTCTGTGTAACCCTGGCTGTCCTGGAACTCACTTTGTAGACTGAACTAGCCTTGAACTCATAGAGATCTACCTCCCTCTGCCTCCTGAGTGCTGGGATTAAAGGCGTGCACCACCATGCCTGGTAGTTGAGCCTTTTCAAGCATGATTTAGTTTTGATTCCTATGATTTTGTGAAAGATCATAAGCCTTACTACTGTAGGTGAGATGTTAAAATAACTCATCTAGAGCCGGGCGGTGGTGGCGCACGCCTTTAATCCCAGCACTTGGGAGGCAGAGGCAGGTGGATCTTTGCGAGTTCGAGGCCAGCCTGGTCTACAAAGTGAGTCCAGGACAGCCAGGGCTACACAGAGAAACCCTGTCTCGGAAAAAAAAAAAAAAAACTCATCTAAGGTCACCACCTACTAAATGGAGGGACCACTTCAAACAGGTCTCGACTGTGTGGTGGCATGTGAATTTAGTCCCAGCATTTGAGAGGCAGAGGCAGGCAGAGCTCTATGAGTCATCCTAGTCTATACAGGGAGCCCAGGCAGCCAGGACTGCACAATAATACCCTATCTAAAAAAAACCTAAAACCCAAACAAACAACACCTAAAAAAAACAAACAAGAAAGTAAAAAACAAACAAACTGGGGCTCCCTGACGGCAAACCCTGTGTTTGTAAACAGTACATATCCTTCCCAAGTGAGTAAGAAAGAAGCTAGCAGCCATGGTCCTTGCTCTAAGCAAAACCAAGAAGTGTTGTGAAACCAAATTTCTGAGAAGTCCAGCGAACACATGAAAAAGAGAACCAAGAATCCACACATTTCAGAGCTCAGAGAATGTCCAGATGATCAAATACGTTTTTGGTTTGCTGTTTAAAATTAGAATCTACTGGTGTCATCGATTATATTAATAGATTAAAGGAGAGAAATAGTATTTATCTCAACAGAGGAAAAAGATGCAATAAAATTCCAGATTCCCTCCTGACATACAAAGAATAATGAAATCTTCTTACAAAACAGAGATAGCAAATGGAAAACAAGTGCGCTCCACAGTGAACTGTTAGAAACATCCTTCTTGAAACAGGAGTCAAGGGTTATCTCTCATTCCAAACCTTTCTAGATGCTTCCAGAACATTCTCCAGCTCCTCCTGTACTGTCTAGGATGCAGAGAAAAGGACATGACAAAGCTGCCACTGCAGAGAGCTGGCAGGAGCAGGGACAATTCAGGGAAAGACGCTGTGAAAATAATCCCTATAAAGAAAAGTGAAGGGGTAGTACAAGTGAGGACTTCATAATAAAGTCACGGAAAGAAAACAAAATTGAAAACTGTAACACTCTAGATGAAAAATGACTCACTTGGTTGCATTACAACTGAGAATTTCTACTTATCAAAAAATGAGAAGAAAAAGGCAAGATTCAAACTGGAGAGAAATCTAGTAACACATCTCGATAAAAAAGAATCTGATTCAGGATCCTTGCAAGTCTTTAAAGAAAAGAAATACAAATCTATTTTGTTAATGGACAAAAGAAACAAACAGCTGTTTAAAAATGGATGAAGTATTAGAACCACAAAAAGACATCTTTTATTTAAAATCTAAAGTGTGAGTGTGTGTGTGTGTGTGTGTGTGTGTGTACTTGTGCCTTGGTGTAAGGCGTGGAGGTCAGAGAACAACTTGTGAGAGTTGGTTCTTCCCTTTTACCTCGTGGGTAGAACTGAACTCAGGTCATCAGGCTTAGCAGAAAACATCTTATCCACTGAGACATCTCACCAGCCTGAAGACATCTCTTTATACTCACTAGTTTGTTAGAAATTAAAAGTTTGAAGAGGAGGCTTCTTGACAATGCTGTGCCATGTGGGAACACACATATCCCACTGGTGGAAATGTGACTGGGAGTGACCGCTTTGGAAAGAAATCTAACCTCATCCTTTTAGGTTGAGTGTATAGTTCCACTCTTGAGTGTGTGCTCAGGGAAACCCACACCCAAGAACGAGACATGATTCTGAATGTGGAATGTAGCAATGTCTGTTACAGAAAGCAATTCAAAGTAGCATGAATGTCTCGTAGCAGAAACATGGCCAAATAACTTTGTGATGCATTCATATGGTGGTATTCAAAAGTAGGAAAACACGGCTGCATGTGGTGATAAATATATGTAATCCCAGAACTAGGGAGGCTGTGACAGGAGGGTTGTGAGTTTGAGACCAGCCGGGACTACAGAAAGAGATCCCATCTCTGAAAAATAGGTGGCTAGGGGCTGCAGATGTGGCTCAATCAGTAGAGTGCTTGTCTAGTGCCTTGGTTAGTTGTTAACACAAATTAGAGTCGTCTGGAAAGAGAAAACCTCACTTGAATTACCTCCGTCAGATTCCCTATAGGTAAGTGTGTGGGGGGGGGCATTTTCTTGATTGCTATGGGAAGGCCCTGCCCACTGTATTTATACCAGTTCTGGGCAGGAGGTTTTGGGTTATTTTAGAAAGCAAGCTGAGTAAGTCAAGGAGAGAAAAACAGTAAGCAGTATCCACGATGGTCTCTGCTTCAGTTCCTGCCTCTAGGTTCCTGTTTTAAGACCCTGCCCAACTTCCCTCAATAACAAATAGACTTCCACCTGTGAGATATAATAAACTCATTCTTCCCCCAACTTGGCTTTGCTCAGTGTTTTATCACAGCGACAGAAAGTCAGACTAGGACACCTAGCATGCACAAGCCTTGGGTTGGATCCCCAGTACCACAAAACTTGGGTATGGTGGTGTAAATCTGTGATCCCAACACTTGGGAGGTGGGGGCAGTAGAATTGGGAGTTAGATCATCCTCCAATACATAGAGAGTTGGAGGTCAGCTTGGTGCCATGAAATAATAAAAAATAACAATAAACAAACACAAGGTCTAGGTGACAGCTTACGGAATCAATACTGTTGAATTAGTTGCCCTAAAAAAGTTGTAACCTGGAGAGACGGCTCAGCAGTTAAGAGCACTTGCTATTCTTGTAGAGGACCTGTGTTTGTTCCACATCACCCATTTGGTGACTCACAGTCATTCATAACTCTAGTTCCAGGAGATCTGATGCCTCCTCCTGACCTCTGAGGCCACCAGGCATGCTCGTGGTGCACATGCATACATGCAAGCAAAACATATGTGTAAAATTATTTTTTTTAAGACAGAGTTTCTTTGTGTAGCCTTGGCTGTCTTGTAACTCACTCTGTAGACCAGGCTGGCCTCAAACTCACAGAGATGTGCCTGCCTCTAACCCCCTGCCCTGACCCAAGGTGTGTATCACCACAAGCCTGGTTTAAAATTAAAATTTAAAATAAAAAATAAAATAAAAGCTCCAATTGAATTCAGAATATAGTATAAAACATTTTTAAAAGTTCAATTAAAAAGGTAAAAATGAGCGTGGTAAGTTACTTTTCTGTTGCTGTGATTAAAATACAATGAACAAGGTAACTTATATAATAAGTGTGAGTTTATTTTGGCTAAGAGTTCCAGAGGGATATGAGTCATTCCATCACTGTGGGTAGGCAAAGTTGAGTGGCAGGAATGGTGGCAGGAACAGGGAACTAAAAGCTTACACTTTCAAAACAAGTGCAAAGCAGAGAGCATGAACTAGAAGTGGTGGAAGGTCTTTAATCTTAAAGCCTGTCCCCAGTGACACACTTTCTCCAGCAGGGCTGTGATACCTAAGCCTCCCCAAATAGTGCACCAGCTGGGGACCATGTGTCTAAGTGCCTAAGACAATAGAGGATATTTCTCTCTCATTCAAGCTACTATAATAAACAACACATTTACTATTTTGTATTAATATATTGTTTCACAGTGTTAATTCACAGTATATGATAAAAAAAATAAAGCAAAATCAGAGAGCTTGGAAAAGAAAACTCAAGGAGCCTGGTTAATTTTAGGAACAGGAGCAGCTCCCGAAATGTACAATCAAGACTGGCTGGGTAGAGGGTGAGGGTTCCTGTTCTCTAAACTAGGTTGGTCATGAAATCACAGAAGTTCCTATAATTATGGTGATCCAAATTTTCTGTGTCCACATGGGTATGTGTGCAAACTTGGGCACATTTGCTTTTCATGTTCTAGAGGTTAGCTCTCACAGGAGGAGGAGAACTCTGGACTTGAAATGTTCACAGACTATCGGGCTGTTGTATTATAGTTTGCCTTCTACTTTCTTAGTCAGACAACCAGACACCAACTGTTGGGCAGGCAAACTGAGGATTTAATCTTAACATCTCTCTTCCTCTTCATCCTCTGAGCTAGCACTGTTCCTTGCGTTGAGCTGGAGGAGCACACACTGACCTCATGAACTAAGATAGCACTGTGCAGGAGGTGGACCTTGAGGGGAGGGAGTTCCAGCATCCTGGCTAAGACTGAAGCTCCCGGAGAGTGAGGCATTCTGTCAGCCCCAAAGACAGGCATTCGCGGCGACTCTGTCCTCACTGGGAAATTAAAACTGCTTCCTCTTTAGTGGAGGATTTTCCTGACACCTCACACACAGGAGGCTAATGATGTACATTGATCTGTATCTCCAGCCATCTATTTTACTTTGCGTTTTGAGACAGTGTCTCACTAAGTTACCACGACTGGCTTTCAACTTGTGATCCTCCTGCCTTAGCCCCCTGAGTAGCCCCCTCAGGGATTTGCAGGCCTGAGCTTCAGTTTTTGTTGTTGCTTTGTTTGGTTCTGTTGTTGTTATTTGGTTTTGTCTTGCTTTGCTTTGCTTCCTGCTGAGTTGGCCTCTCCTAGTCTTTTGGTATGAATCCTCTCACCGCAGCCTACTGGTGGTAAAATCTGCAAGATCCCGATGCAGACACAGGGCTGCTCTGAGCACAGCCCACTCCCTTCTCTGCAACTCAGAATACAGCTTGGCTTTCCACATTCCGGTCTCAGAAGTGCTTTCCGCTGCACCAGTTATCTGAAGAGTCTTAGCTTTCTAGTGGCTCTTACCACCACGCTCTGGCTTTTCTAGGAATGCTACAGAATGAGCCAGTTTAATCGTGGTAAACGGAGCTGAGTTCTCTCAAGCAAGCTCAAGTATGCGGGCAAGCATGTGCCACAAAGCCCACATGGAGTCTGAGGGCAACCCATAGGAGCCAGTTCTCCTAGAGTGTAGGGCCAAGGGATGCAACTCACCTTGTGTTAGCAAGGAACATCCTCACCTGCTGGGCTGTCTCAATGGCTTCGCATCTTTTCTGTTGGTTGCCTTTTTATTATTGCTTAGAGTTGGCTGCCCATTGACACATGATGCATGACTATTCCCACAGCTCTTCTGTCATTTCTGTTTACTTTGATGTCATATACATTAAAAAAAAAACTATGTAGTAAATATACATTTTTCCCCTATAAGGCTTTTGGATTTCTTACCAACCTTCTGCCCTCCTCTGTCTTACACCATACTGATTATACACATTTTTTCCTCTTTTCCTTTGCTTTGGTTTTTTATTTAAGTCCTTAATCTAGATTATTTTTCTATTTTTTTTTTTTTTGGTTTTTCGAGACAGGGTTTCTCTGAATATCTCTGGCTGTCCTGGACTTGCTTTGTAGACCAGGCTGGCCTCGAACTCACAAAGATCCGCCTGCCTCTGCCTCCCAAGTGCTGGGATTAAAGGCATGCACCACCACCGCCCGGCTATTTTTCTATTTTTATAACATGGTATGTATGGTTTCTTAATACACAGAACCTGTTGAATATGTGCTATTATAACGTAAAGAAGTTCTTTCACACACTTTGACTTTTTGAGCCTCTCTTGTCCTGTCTATATTTACTTTGTTTGCTCAAGTGCTGATATCTCATTTGAAACAAAGGAAGGTATCCTTTCATTATTTTTTCAAAAGTTTTTCTTGGTTATTTTTGGATATTTAGTCTTCTGCATAACAATTTTCATGATCGCCATTATGTTTAAATTGAAAATTATGTTAAACAGATATTAGTTGAAGAGGAAAAGATATTTCTATATTGATTTGTCTTTCAGTATCATGGTATATCTCTAATACATTAGTGGTGGTTTGAATGAAAATGGTCCCCATAGGCTCATTGGGAGTGGCACTGTTGGGAGGTGTGGCCTTGTTGAAGGAAGTGTGTCACCGGGGGTGGGCTTTTGGGTTTCAGAAGCTCAAGCCAGGCCCAGTGTCACTCTCTCTTCCTGCTGCCTGCAGATCCAGATGTAGAACTCTCAGCTACCTCTCAGCACCACGTCTGGCTGCACGACATCATGCTTCCTGCTATACAATAATGGACTAAATCTTTAAACTGTAAGCCAGCCCCAACTAAATGTTTTCCTTTATGGAGTTGCTGTGGTCATGATATCTCTTCACAGCAACAGAACACCAACTAAGACAATGTTCTATTTTCTACTAATACTTTGTAGTATTTTACATATTCTGCTTACAGATATTACACTTTTTACGATTCAGTTTATTCTTGGGTATAATTTTTTTAACTAGTTAATAAACTAGGTCTACTTGTATATGTGTTTGTACATGTGTGAACACGTGGATATGCAGGGGCCTGGGCACACGTGCGTACATGAACATGGAGGCCAGAGACTAGTGCTGAGTGCCTTCCTCCATCACCATCCACCTTACTTTCTGGGACAGCATCCCTGACTGAACCTGGAGACCACTAATCGGCTAGACTGGTAGACCAGCAGGCTCCAGAAATCTGCCCATATCACACCCCTCTCAAGTGTTCCACTGTGCCTAGCTTCTTACATAGCTTTAGAGGATTTGAACTCAGGTCTTAATGCATACACAGCAAGCACTTTACTGCCTGATCCATCTCCCATCATCTCTGCCCCAGCAGGTTCTGTTTTTACAAGGTGTTGGTTGCTGGAGTAGGCAGAAGTTATGTATCCTCTCTTAAATCTGGCTGCCAGTACAAACTCTCTACTGCTAATCATCTGTTGGTGTCTAGGCATGCATTATGTGATCTACAAGCTGAAAAGAGTCACAATTAGTTATTATTTATAGATCCACCACCTCCCCCCCCCCCCCCACCCGCCCCCCCCCCCCACCCCACCCACCCCCGCCCCGCCCCCCCCCCCCCGCCCCCCCCCCCCCCCC
>CAJQZJ010032684.1:3662550-3675653 GCA_907164525.1 Lophiomys imhausi
CCCCCCACCCCCCGCGTCTTTGTACATTAGTTCAGAACTCTAAAACAGTGCTGAATGGCAATATGGTAGCAAGTATTAACTTGTGCTTTTGATGGAAGTATCTTTAGTGTTCTGGTTACTCTTATATCTGCTACTATGTATTTGTAAACCAAAGATACAGCTGCATCCTGTAGACGTGCAGCACACAGGAGGTCCACAGCCAAGAAGAGCTCGCAGCCTTCCAGTGATCCAGTGAACTGGAATAGTTTAAAGGACTCGTTTCTTAAAGGTCAAAGGTCTGAAACTGTCTAGATCTGATGCCTTCTTTATCCCTGGATTTCATATGACTTTGGGATTTTTTTTCTATTGTTACTGATCTTTATTATAGGTTTCCTAATTCTTTTTGGATCAAATTTGGTAGTTATATTTGGCAATGAGGAAATTCTTTTTTCATTCTTTAGTTATATGATCACCTCTATGTATTTGGAGATTGAAACTAGAGCTTTGCAGATGTTCAGCACTCATTGTGCCTAGGAACTACTCCCAACCTTTATTGCTGTATATTAAATGTCACACCATCTGCCCTACATTAATGTCACTTGTGTCTGTGATTATATCTCTGAATTCTGAGTATTGCATATTTTGTTTTATCAGTCAGGCCTGTCCTGGCTTAGAGTAAGTATTCTCTCTTGTGTTAACTTCTTTTTGTTGTTGTTTGCTTGTTTGAGAGAGGGTCTCACTATGTAGTCCTGGCTGTCCTGGAACTGGCTCTGTTCCAGTCCTGGCTGGCCTTGAACTCACAGAGATGCTCCTGCCTCTGCTTACCCGAGTACTGGGATTAAAGTGTGCACCCCACTCTAGGTTCTTTTTGTTGTTGTTAACTTCTGAATTCTCTCTAACTTACATATTAAGATACAGAGCAAAGAATAAAAGGTTTTGTGGTGTTTTTGTGCATGGGTACATTAGAGACACGTGATTAAAAACCATATCTAATATAAGAATCTTCATTTATTCATGTATTCATTATACTGCTTATTCCCTTATCCTATTATTATAAAAAATAGATGTACTAAAGAAATTATTAGACGTTACAAGAAGGAAAAGGAAAAATAATGAGTGGCAGCCACTAGAGAAACTCACTTCTGCCATCTGACAAAATCCAGGGATATCAAGCATGTAACTCAGAAAAGGCATTTAGTTCTGCCCCTTTTAACCACTGCACTCAGAAACAGAGAGCCACTGTACTTTATCTACAAGGCAGAGCCTGTTCCCAACTGTGTGACTAGGTCAACAGTAAAGTAAAAATGTGACATGAAGAGAAACCTTTACCGGAAGCCAAATACAAATTTGGGTGGTTTCTTCATTTTTACCCTCAGCGGGTTAAGTGGTCCTTCATTGAGAATGCTCACACTCAAGCTGGGCCATCAGTCTGGGAGTCATGGAAACACCGGAACTAAATGCAGATGAGGGTCTCAGTCCCAGCTCTGTCACTGGCTGTGTAACTCAAGGAAGATTCCTTTCCCCTACATCCCAGTGTCTCTACCAGATATCTCATTAGAAGGATGAAGGGAAACACGTAGAATGCTTGGTACAGTGCAGCCGGTGGCTGCATCCTGCTTCTGCCTTGGTACAAGGAAAGCTAAGGGAAATGACCTTTAAAACAGAACACAGAGCTGAGCAAAGCACTGTGGATGCTAACGTGCCAGGTAGGTTCCCCCCAAGCAACCTGCAGATTCCAGTGGCTCCTGCCATCCTCACTCCTGGGGGAAGAAGACTCACCATCTGGTGACAGTGGAGAAAGGGTCTCTCGGATTGACAAGTAGCTGAAAACTCCAAAGGAAATGTCCCTGAGGACAAGTGATCCAAGCAAGGCTCAGTTATCCAACTAGAACTATTTTCCTTATTGATGGAGAAGATCACAATGGCTACAGGATTTTTTTCCCTCATCTTCCTCCTGCCTGGGTCCTTTCTATTCCAAACCCATAACCCCAGAATGGCTAATAGATTTAAATAACTAAGGGTGTCCATAGAGATCAATCATTATTTAATGAAAATGAAAGGTTTATATGTGTGTGTGTGTGTGTGTGTGTGTGTGTGTGTGTGTGTGTGTGAGTATTTAAAGAGAATATAGCTCTGGGGTTGTATGCAACCATTCTAGTGTCTCACTCTGTAGCCGTAGGAAGGTAAAGTTCACAGTGATATCCCAGTCAGGAAGTTTAATAAACACTGTGCTAACAAAAAAGGGCACTGAATCAATACCATTTACGAAGACTTTTCACAGTTGTGACATAAAACTTCTGAATAACTATCATGTGCCATTAAATCTCATTTCAATGCGGTGTTTTCAGAATACATACCTTTAACAATACATGCAAAAAGTAAATATAAAGATCACCATGCCTTTGAAATCTCACAAAAGGTTAAAAAAAATCAGTGTTATCACTTAGAAAAAGGTTAACCTAAAAATGCAGCAGAAAAAAGTGGTAAAGAAACACACAGCTCCTGCCTAGGCTACTTGATTCAGAATATGGGATTGAAGTCTTGGCAATGCTAGTCTAGACGCTAGGAGACAGCAACTTCCCTACCTACAGATCTCAAGATGATAAACCACACATCTGAGTTCCTAGGCTGTGAATTTTGAGGTACATTGCTCCCTTGGGGTGAGAGTTATTCTGGACACAAATGAACGAGTGAGCTTAAAAAAACATCTTCAGGGCTGTTCTGCTCTTTGTTTATAAACACGTCGAGGCACTGACCTGCAGGACATAGAGCATGACGGCTGTCAGTCCCACCCAGCTGTGCAGACTGTACATGTGGGGGATATTTCGGACATTGTGGTAATCAAACACGGCCACCACGGAGATGATGGCGAGGATGGCTGCCACAGCATTTAGCCCCGCGTGGATGGATTTCATCAAGAGCTTGCTGCACTTCCAGGTCCATGGTAGTCTGTATACGATGATGGCTAAGGAAACAAAATGTTTAAAAAACAAAAACACAAAGTAAGCAATTTGGCCTACTTGAATTTCTTTTGAAGAGCTTTCCCACCTTGGTTTCTGCTTCTCCCAGCCTCCCTTCTCTCTGCACTCCTTCTAAGCCTCCCATACTGCCACTTCACTCCTGAATGTATTGCCCAAAGATGCATAGATACATACATTGACCAGCAGACACCACTGTTAGCCCAAAGCCTAAAGACCTCCCAAATGCCTATCATCAATACACAGGATAGTAATAGATTCACACTATGGAATAGTATACACTGCAGACAGTAAACACATTTTATGCATGCTTTTCAACATATATATATATATATATATATATACTAATATTCAATGAAAAGTCTTAAAGTCTTTTAACCACGTTAACCATCATGCAATTAACCTTTTGTTAATTTGTCATGAAGACAATAGTGTGCCCCTCTCCACCTAACTGACCCATGTCAGGGAAATTCTAAATATTTGGAAATGTGTGGCAGATTAAAAAATTCCGAAGAATACCTCCTTGGAAGATGGGTTCCACTCCATCAGTCATGGGCCATGTACTCCCTTAATCCCAGGAAGTAAGTGAAAGGAACCTGACACTATTAGAAACCCGATATAATTTGAATATATAAAAATTTCTTAGGTTAGAGAGATGGATCATGGTTAAGAATAGTAATACTGCTTTTGAAGAGGACTTTGGTTCAGTTCCCAGCACCCACATGGCAGCTCATAACCATCTGTAATACCAGTTTCAGTAGGTGTGACATCCTCTTCTGACCTCCTCAGTTAACAGCCATGCACATGGTGTACACACACACACACACACACACACACACACACACACACACACACATGCATACATACAAGCAAACAGCCATACACACAAATAAATCTAAAAGAAAGGTTTTAAAGTTCCTTAAGATTATGAAAGCATACGAGAAAAGAAATACATCTAAAACCACAAAGATAGATGTGAATTGTGAATGCAACCTCTTCAAACTTTTCATTGCAAGATACGAGTCCCATCCTGTGGTCCCATACCAACACCCGATAGTCTTCAGCAAAAGGACAGTATTCCTTTTACTTAATCTGAACGCCAAGGATTTGATGCTTACTGGTCTATGTACATGTGGGTATTTTATAAAAATGCTGATTGGAGGCTGGTGAGATGGCTCAGAAGGGCAAAGCACTTGCCACCAGGCCTGATGACCTGAGTTCAGTCTCTGGCACCCACAGAGTGGAAAGAGAGGATTCTGGCAAGTTGTCCTCTAATCTGGACAACTGTGCATTGGCACACACATCCCCTCCCCACACCCATGTACAGAGAGGGGTAAGGAGGAAGAGGGAGAGGAAACCACACATTCATTCCCTGGTTTAACATCATTTAATACACACACACACACACACACACACACACACACACACGCACGCACACACACACGAGTATCAAACAAACATTCAAAGACATCTGAACTCCCAGTGATGCATCTTATTCTTCCCAGTACTACAGGCAACAGAGGCAAATGTGCCAAAACTTCACATAAAGAGGGTTTTCTGTGAGTAGCCCTGGCTATCCTGGAACTCACTCTGTAGACCAGGCTGTCCTCAGACTCAGAGATCCGCCTGCCTCTGCCTCCCGAGTGCTGAGATTAAAGGTATTCGCGCTACCACCTAGCTGAAAACTACCTCTCTTTAATTGTTAAAATTTGGTTATTTGTCCCTTTCCCCATTATGTCTCTCAGAACCTGACTTTTAAGCCACTTGTACTCATGTCGAAGTGTGTTTACTTTGTGGGCAGCTATTTTGTTTAGAGCCAGAATTTCACTGTCATCATCCAGGCTGCTCTTGAACTCCTGACCTCAAAGAATGCTCCTGCCTTAGCTCTTGGACAGCAAGTAGTTTTAAACTTGTTGCACACTAACATTCCTTCTCCAATAGTGGCTGCAATCGGATGTATTTAACCCTTCACTGATGACTGTGGTCATCAAGAAAGCTCCGATTGTTTTCCTGAGGGGAAAACCATGAGGCAATTCTGAAGTGGGCACATGCTTGCCACTGATCAAAATGGACCCAAACAATCATAATTTTAGAGTCTTTGTGCCTCTGTTCTATCACTTCTTTTGTTTCCATTGAGGTTAGGCTACGTCCAACCTTTCCCCTCCATCATCTGCCCTGTGCTTGATTCTCATCAGCTATAAGTTCTAGCTTAATTTTTCTTTTAATGTCCCCAATCTTAACATATGTTCTCTGAGTGTTAAGGGCAGAGAGATTGTGTGTGTGCGTGCTATTTTCTGGGTGGTTGAAAGGATTCCTTACAGTTTTAACATTAAAACGTGGTTTTTTTAAGTTTGCAAATCCAGAAACTAGTTAGGCTCAACTACTTTTCACACACAGCTATGGTGATGTGCAGCTTCCTGTGAGCCACGAAAGGGTTTCCCACATCTGTCTAGGCTGCCCAGGGGTTCTGTTACACAGCTGAATGTGTTCAAAGTGCTCTCGGGACAAGTGAAGGGCAGCCAGAAATGCTGTATTTTCAAATGCTGTTTATACATTTTCCAAAATATATAAATAGCTAAGATACCATGGGTTTAAGGAAAAATGTGTGAGTTTAACAAATCAGACCACGTTTCTTAAACAAGAAGCTGCGCCCACCCCCTCCAGCAGCTGTAAAACTGCCTAGAGTGGAGTGTAGCAGCTCTGGCTCTCTATGTGAGCCTAGACTCCATTCCTGAGGTTCAGTGAGAAGGAAGGAGAGGGAGCAGGGGTGATGTGACAAAAACAAGGGTTCTCCTGGGGGCTCTGACCCAAAGGACCATTCCCTCCAGGAAATGAGGGGAAACGTGAACATGTGTGAGAAAGATACTTAAGTGCCTTCAGAGGAAAAGCAATGGGTGGTGGAACACACTACTGTAAAAAAGTTAAGAAGAAGCCGGGCGGTGGTGGCGCACGCCTTTAATCCCAGCACTTGGGAGGTAGAGGCAGGCGGATCTTTGTGAGTTCGAGGCCAGCCTGGTCTACAAAGCGAGTCCAGGACAGCCAGAGATATTCAGAGAAACCCTGTCTCGAAAAACCAAAAAAAAAAAAAAGTTAAGAAGAAGAAAAGAGGGAGGGAGGTCATAACTGCGTGCCATTTTTCTCAAGTCTATTGAGATGAAAATACAGTCATTTGTATTTAGTTATTAGAAAACTTATTACATGCTAGTTGCATAATCAAAACTCAGGGATATAAGAAAATATACGTTCTCTAGGAGGTGATCTCTGGTTTGAGAGAAACTTTCCTCCCATGTAGTGTGTTTAAACATGTATGTATACAAGTGTGTGCCACATGTGCAGTTTGAGTCTGTCAAACTGAGATCAGGTCAGGGATAGAGGACTTAGTAGCAGATATGTCCCCAGATACAAAGAATGTTTGATTGTAGTTCTTTGCTTAAACCTTGTAACTCATGACAGAAGAAACATGTCTATCAGACATGTTTAGCTTGAGCCTGTCACATATTGGGAAGTCACAAAGTATCTGTGAAAAAGAAATTATCAAAGAAGCAATTAATTCCGTACTCTCAGCACACATAAACAGATCCTCGTGTTTGTTTCATTTTTTGACTTTATTTGTAAAAGGTAAGATATAGCTGGACAGGATGGCTCTCACATGAATCCCCTCATTGAGAGGTTGAGGCAGGAGGATTGCTATGAGTTCTAGGCTAGTCTGGGCTACAGAGTGAGTTCCAGACCAAACTGAGCTACAATGAGACCATATCTCACAAAAAGTAAGATATATTTGAACACTGAATATATTTAGCCCATACAATGTGACCTTCTGTATGTATTATGAAATGGTTAGGTTAAACCAGCTGACATATTTTTGTTGCAATAGGTCCCCTTCTAATATTTATTTATTTGTGTGTGTATATACACTACGGTACTTGTGTAGAAGCTATAGGACGACCCTCAGAACTCATTTCCTGAAACCTTATGAGATTGGGGCATCAAGTCAGCAAACCTGACTTCAAGCACCTCTACTCACTGAGCCATATCACCAGCCCAAATTGGGAGCTGGAGAAACAGCTCAGAGGGTAAAGTGCTTCCTGTACAAACAAGGGGACCTCAATTAGGGCACTGGGGGTGGAGACCGGTCCCAGGGACTTGCCTTCCAGCCAGTCTATACTAATCAGTGAGTTCCAAGTTCAGTGAGAGGCTTTGTCTCAGAAAACAAGGTGGTGAATGGCAGAGGAAGACACTTGAAGTTGACTTCTGGCCACATGTGCACATACACACATAAATGCTCCAACACATACATGTGCACGTATACACCAAGCACATAAAGAATATGCACAAATCAAAATCTCAAAACAAACCGCAATACAGTCACAAATGCTAGTTTATGTAAGATCGAATGTGGCTTTCAAAGAAATAAAAAGCATTCTGCTCTTGGGCCCACTTCTGCACGAAGAGTATTTAAAAATAAGAGGAAGCCATTGAGTGTGAAGTGCACTAGAGTTTCAAATCACTCCTGAGGTCTCCTTAAACATGGTGGGCCATTACACTTCCCTTCCCTCTTAGGATAAAGCATAATCTTCCATCTGACGGAATGTTTAGAGAAGCATCCATCCTTAGAACTCACTTCCCTGTGTACCCACAGCTTACTAGAGCCTAGCCAGAGGACCTCAGCTTTAAATGGAAGCAAAGAGCCCTCTTTAAAATCCCATAGTGGCTGTGAACCAAAATGGGGAGTTTGCAACGCACACGAATACCAAGAAACTGAAATGAAGAAGGTGATGCCGACGATGGGATTTGCTTCAGCATCCTGACTGTGATGTGACTGAAATCATCACAAAGGCAGGTGCTTACTACAAATATATGTACAAAAAGGATCAGGGTGGGAAGAGTTAATCAAATGGCTTGATATTTTTAAGTGTTGAGGAGTGTTCTCTCTTTTTATATTTTATTTATCCTTATTTTACATGTTTGGGTATTTTGCCTGCATGAATGTCTGTGCACCACACACAAGAAGCGCCTGAGGGGACCGAAGAAGGTATTGGATCCTCTGGCACTGGAGTTATAGTCAGCTGTTAACCACTTCATGGGTGGTGGGAACTGAACCCCTGTCCTCTGGAAGAGCAAACTGTGCTCTTAACCACTGAGCCAGTCCTTCAGGCTCTCTATCCAGGAGTTTTATGTCCTTAGAAAAATTGGCTATATTTTCTTGTACCTCCCATTAGCACAGATTAGAAAAAGTACTGGACCTGATTTAGCCTGGTTGCTTGACCATGGTCAGGCTTATGATTGCTCAAATAAGGTGTTGGATGTATTATCCCAGCTAGTTCTAAACATTAAGGATTCAGTGTAACCGTACACTCATCTGGTCTGAAACACGGTTTGTACTTGAACTCACAGAGATCCACCTGCCTCTGCCCATTGAGTGCTGGGATTTAAAAGGCATGTATCATCATACCCAGCTATAACCTGCATTCTTTAAAAAAAAAAAAAGAAAGAAAGAAAAGATTGTGACTCATTTCTAACCAAATCAAATGGGAACAATTTACAGAAAAGACAAACCTATCTAGTTTCCTTCCTTCCTTCCTTCCTTCCTTCCCTTCCCTTCCTTCCTTCTTTCCTTCCTCCCTTCCTTCCTTCCTTCCTTCCTTCTTCCCTCCCTCCCTCCCTCCTTCCTTCCTCCCTTCCTTCCTGTACCAAAGATAGAACCCAAGACATGCTAGGCAAGGACTCTACCAATGGTGAACACCACCCCCAGCCCACAGCTCATTTTTTATGCAGTATTTGGCCTTCAACCAGCTGCTTTAAAAATACCTGCATTTCAGGCATAGCGGCACACACCAGTTGTCTCAGAACCCAGGACACAGAGGCAGAGGGATCACTGCAAGTTTGAGGCTAGCTTGGTCTGCATAAGGGGTTCCAGGAAGCCCAGGCTACAAAGGGAAACTTCATCCCAAAAACAAACAAATAAATGCCAATCAACTGCCTGGGATAATACACGAGATACTGAGTGAAGGACAGAGTACACTCTGCAGAGCAGGGTCAAAGCCTACCATCGTTTCAGCCTTTTGATATTTCAAGAAAGTTTCCGTGTGTAACAGAATAATACTAAGAGAAAGATTTCTAATCTGTCATTGTTAAACTGGCAATTGCTAAACCGAACATTTAAAAACCTTCAAAGTCAAGCCAGAAACTCCAGCAGAACTCCAGCAAACTCCAGGTTTGGAAGACACAGACTAAAATTTGGGTCTTTTGTTCATTCCCAGACTGTTGGGTGGGTTGTTTCCTTGACTTGTTTAATTTTAGTTTGAACAATTATTTTCTTTAAGACATTTTTATTTTATTTTATTTATTTTTATTTCACGTACATGTCTGTCTGTGTGAGAGTGTTGGATCCCCTGGAACTGGAATTACAGACAGGTGTGAGCTGCCATGTGGGTGCTGGGTATTGAACCTGGGTCCTCTCGAAGAGCAGCCAGTGCTCTTAACCACAGAGCCATCTCTCCAGTCTTTATTATTTTTAATTATGTGTAAGCATGTGCATGTGAGTGCAGGTGCCCACAGAAGCCAGATGAGTTGGATGCCCCAGGAGATGGAGATGCAGGCACTCCTGAGCCACACAATGAGACTGCCAGGAAACAAACTCAGGTCCTCTGGAAGAGTAGCAGATGCTCTTAACTGCTCAGCCCTCTTGGACCAGTTTTTAAATATCTGGACTCTCTTGGGAAAATGAGAGAATCTGGCAGCTGTGGACTGGCATCCCCACATAGCCGCACATTCTGCTGTTGCTAGGTAAGAGCTCCTGTCTTGCCAGACATCTGCATGCATGTCCATGCCTCTCCATGCATCCCTATATTTGACAGCATGAGGATGTGACCTGGGGTTACCTGTCCTCATAAAAGAGTCGCTTGTTACCAATGGTATTAGGCAATGCCACTTACAATAAAACCCCCTGGCTGGTGATCCATGTCTGTACTTTGAGGAACAATGAAAACCCCATAAATTCTTGATGAGAATGGCAATACTTTGGGTTTCCCAGAGAGCAGTGGTAATTGGTATATCTTGTATTTATGTCCTAAAGCGACTGTGACAAACTTAGTAGTTTAAAAGAACCAGAATTTGGGGACTTCAGAGATGGCTTAGCGGATAAGAGCACTTGGTGTTTTCACAGACGATCTGGGTTCAGTTCCCAGAATCCACGTGACAGCTCACAACTGTCAGTAATTCCGGTTTCAAGGGATATGAGCCCTTCTGACCTCCTCAGGCACCAGGCATGCACATGGAACACATACATATATGCATGCAAAACTCTCACACATATTAAATAAGTAAGCCATTTAAAAAAAAGAACAACAACCAAAATCTGGGCCAGCAACATGGTCCAGTGGGTAAAGGAGCCTGTAGCCAAGACTGATCGCCTGAATTCAGTTCCTAAGACCTACGGGGTGGGAAGAGAGAACTGATTCCCACAACTTGTCTTCTGACTTACACACACACACACACACACACACACACACACACACACACACACACTGAATAAATAATAAAAGTAATTTAAAACATTTTTTTCTTTTCTCAGATCTGAAGGCCAAGAATTCATAATCAAGGTGTTGATTGGGTTGGTTCCTCTGAAGGATCGGGGAGAGGATGAATTACAACATCATCTCTTAGCAGCTGGTGGCTGCCCATGACTTGTGCCTCAGCTTGCAGACACACCATGCCAGTCTCCACCTCTATCCCCCCGCTCTGAGACTTTGTCTCTAACCTCCATCCCCTCCCTCTGATAGGGAAACCACTGACCGAATGTGTGGCTAGTCAAGAATGGGATCTCACTTGAGGGCCTTAATTACATCTACAAATACCCTATTTTCAAATACAGGCTTGTTCTCTGTACTGGGATTAGGATTGGGCTTTATCTTTTGGAAGCCACTTTTCAACCACCGCATAACCCTCCAGGGGTCCTGGGAGCCCGGTCTATACAGCATCATGGAAGATGATGGGCCCTGTGAGTCGTGAGAAGTTTAAGACCTGATCCAGTAAGAATGGGTATGCTCTCCTGGTATTTGAGCTGTCACCCAGGGAAAGGAGTGTGTGGATGACTCATGAAAACTATGGATGGCTACATGGACTGCTGTCTGTAGGGTCCCTGTTGTGGAGTGCTGTAATCTCTAGTCTCTACCCTATGTCCCGCTGAGCTAGCTGCTTTCCGTAGTGGCCCCCAGAGGTCTCTTGCATAGCAGAAGGATAAAAGCTTGACAGGAGAAGGTTCTAGAGAGAGGAGGAGGAGGAAAGAGTCACAGACTGCAGCATTGACACACATTCCAAGTTCTGTGGAAGGACACTCAGAGAAGTGAGGCAGCTGCCAGAAAGGGATACAGGGTCAAGGGTGCACGGTTTGTGTGTTTAGGGTTATTTACTTAGTTATTTTATGTATGAGTGTTTCGTCTGCATCTATGTCTGTGTATTGTATATATGACTGGTCTCGTCAGAGGCCAGAACAAGGTGCCAGACCCTCTGGAACTGGAGTCACAGATGGTTGTGAATCACCATGGGGGTGCTGGGAACTGAACCCGGGTCCTTTGCCCAAGCAGCAGATGCTCCTAACCACTGAGCCACCCACCCAGCCCCCAAGGGTGGGGGCTTTTTAAAGATCACAGATACAAACTGTTGGAGCTCAGCCAGTGAGGGAAGAAATTAACAATGTGAAGTGGGAGGGTTGATGTGAAGTGTTGTGTGGGCAGGCAAGAGAGGAGGCACAGAAATACACAGGCAGTCACACACCATTGACCAAGAAACCTGGGAACAAAGACGCTTTTCCATTATGACAGGACTCCTTTCTTCCCTGGGTTTGGCGAAGTGGTGTTTCTAAACTGCTCAACAATCACTAGGTGATAGGAATGGTGCTTTTACTTTATATGCTGCTATTATTATTATTATCATTACAATGAGTGGCTACAAGTTGCATTTAGTTACTAACAATTTAATGATGAGACAGGAATAACTCATTCAACACTTATTTGTTGCCAGGAGTATAGCTCAGTGGCAAAGCACTTGAGAAGCATGTATAAAGGACTGGATTTGTTCCCAGCACAGAAAAAAAAAAAAAAAAGGAAAAAGAAAGAAAGAAATTTCTAGTAAACTACAGGCAGAGACTTGGAATTCAGCTTAGTAGTAGAGCATTTGCCCAGCATGTACAAGGCCTAGGTTCACTCTCCAACGCCACAGGAGAAAAATAACGGGAAAAAAATTACTGACCTATCTTGTGCTTCTAACTGTTAAGGATCCATCAGGAGCAAAATAATTGTACTTAAAGTACTCTATCAGTTCCATTATTAAGTGATTCACATGTGGGGTTTTGTAACAAAAACATATTTTGAGGTGCTCTGGACTGTCCCTTCCTGCTATGGGAAACCCCCACTTCCCAAAGGCTAGTACACTTTGTCCTCAAGGCTCCTTCCCCAGATACCTTCCGGAGAAGTCATTCAGGGACTTTCTCTATTACCTTCTTTGCCAGGGTTTAGCCCATAAACCTTTCAAATACATTTAAATGATCTTGGAATTTGGTGACTTATAGATACATTAGGAGGATTTTCCAATTGCCTTTAATAACTGCTCTTTCTTCTTTTTCCTTTTTTCTTTTTCTTTCTTTCTTTCTGTTAGTCTTTTAAATGCTACTTAAATGTAGTTAAATTCTCTCACAAAACCAATCTGAGATCATTAAGCTATTTAATTTCTCTCCCTTCAGGTTCTGTCACAAAAGCAGTTTCACATACAGAAAGGAATGAGTGTAGAATTGCCAAGACTTCTTTTCACTAATGTGGATGCCTGAATTTTCCACTTTTCACTAAAGAATTCATTCCAGCATGCTGAACCTTTAAAAAGGTTAGCTGCCACGTGGGGTGCTTTCAATTCCTTCCCTCTGCAGCCTTCTTTACAATGGACGTTTCTCTGATTTCCCTGTGGTATATTTATTTCATAGGAAGCATTTGTTTTAGAGAAGTACAATGCCTCTTCTAAACTCTTCCTCATTCATGTCAGAGTGTGGATAGATTTTCCATTAGTCTGAATTTTTATTTAGCAGAGAGATGACACACACCTATACTCAGTGGCACACACCTGTACTCAGTGGCACACACCTGTACTCAGTAGTAC
>CAJQZJ010032684.1:3684757-3698187 GCA_907164525.1 Lophiomys imhausi
CACACACACACACACACACACACACACACACACACACACACACACACTTGAATGATTTGACAGATGTCTTAGAAAACCAGCCTAGAGAAGCTCTGTATATTCCTAAAGTTGTAGAATCTGAGCTCTCCTGACTCACACCCCCCCAAGGAAGAAAAAGTCTGTCTCTCGATTGCTTACTTTTTTTGTGGACAGTCTGATAAGTGTGCTGTCATGATTTTGACCTGTCAGCATGCAGGGCCTGATCTTCAGTCTGGCTATTTGTTGTGAACACCTTGATCTTGCTGCAGCTCTCCTTCTGCCTTGGTCCCTCTCTTTCCTGACACCTCCTTGCCTCAACACTCAGAGTTGTCTTCTACCAAAGCCCCAGATGAGGAGGAGCTACCCTTCTGTCACTCTGCACTAACGCAGAGTGATCGCCTGGCTCTTACATGAAGGGTTGGTGATCTATGTTAACTTAACCATTAAAATGATGAGTGATTATTCATCATTTAGTGAATATCAGATGCATGTTCCCATCAAATTAGTGCTTACAGCAATCCTGTTTTATGGATGAGGAAACCAGACTGCAAGGGAGAGACTTCTTATAGGAATGAAATAATGAGACTGTGATTCAAACTTGAGTAATCTAGATAGAAAACTCACTTATCAACACTGCTATTCTGATGTTTTATTTAATGAATTCCTTATTTGTTGACTTCAACATTTGTACTTTTATAGATTCTCACTATTCTGAAATTGCCTTCATAAACATCTTTATATGTTTCTGAATGCTTTTTAGGCAAATTTCTAAATTGAAATTGCTAGATTAAAATATTTTAATCAAATAGATAAACTGTCTCACAAAAGATTGCTGCAATTTTACCATAACTATATCATGGTGGTCCTTCACACTATGCCCCGTACAGCATGTTACTGTTATACATTTTTAAGTTGTTCTCTAAGTTGATGGGCATTGTAAGCACTGTGCTACTTACCAGGCCAAGGTTACCTATTATGACCGGTGAGAAATTAAACCAGGCTTGGGTTGGAGGGGCCACAGCAAGACTAAGGCTGTGAGAAGTTTATTGAGAGCAATCAGACTTTTTATGCCTTTATCAGAAACAGAATATAGTGACTATTGCCAGGATCAATATAGTTGTAGTTGCCAGGATACAATGATGTTTAAAAGATACACAGGGTATGCTAGATTAATGTCTAAGACTAATTATCCTGTCAAGTTTCCATACTTCTTTGACTCCTTTTTTGTTCGTTTGTTTATTAAGTTTATTTATCTGCTTTACATTCTGATTGTAGCCCTTTCCCTCCCCTTCTCTGGGTCTGGTCCTCCCACCCCAGCACATAGAATTGGATCAGGACTGAGCGCATCCTCTTTCATTGAGGCCAGGCACTGGAGCCCCATTAGGGGGAAGTGATCAAAAAGCAGGGATCAGACAGAGTCCATGTCAGAGACAGCCCCACTCTACTTGTTAGGGGACCCACATGATGACCAAGCTGCCCATTAGTTACATATGTGTAGGGAGCCTGGATCCAGTTCATGCATGCTCTTTGATTGGTGATTGAGTCTCTGTGAGCCCCCATGGGTCTAGGTTAGTTGTCTCTGTTGGTCTTCTTATGGAGTTCTTATCCCCTCTGGGTCTATCCTTACCCCCATTCTTCCACCAGACTCTTCCTAATGTTTGGCAGTGAGTCTCAGCCTCTGCTTTGATCCTATGTGGCATGGGAGTTCTCAAAGGACAGTTGTCCTATGTTCCTGTCTGTAAGCATGGAAGAGTACCATCAGTAGTGATAGGGGTTGACTCTCTCCCTTGGGGTAGGTCTCAGATTGGGCCCATCATTGGTTGGACATTCCCTCAATTTCTGGTATATCTTTATCCCTGCACATCTTGTATACAGTGTAACTTTTGGGTTGAAGTTTTTTGTGGGTGGCTTGGTGATCCCCCTCCCCTAAAAGTCCTACCTAGCTAGAAGGAGGCCTCTTCAGTGTCCACATCTCCCACTGCTAGGTGTCTCAGATAGAGTCACCCCTATATCCATCCAGGGCCTACCCTGTCTCCAGCTTGTCTTTGACATGTTTCCCCCTCGATTTACTATCTTTCTCCCAGTCTTCTCACCTCCTGCTCTGTTCCCTCTACAACTGATCCCCCACTTTCTCTCCTCTCTCCCTTTCCTACCCAGTAACTTCTTGACTTCAGAGAAACACGGAACAGCCTGAACATTTCACTGTCTGAGGGAGTGCCTCTGTTTCTCAGGAACTGAAAGGCACACACTGCCCCAGGAGCTATGGATTTGAATCTGAAAAACCTATGGCCTATGCCTCTCAAGGCAGCTAAACCAGGCCAACTCCATGGTTCCCTGCAGGATATAACATGATTTTTCATTTCATGTGCTAATTAACTTTTTGTCACTGTGACAAATATGTGGAGGAAAACACCTTAAAAGGAGAAAGCATTTACATTGGCTTACAATTTCAGAATTTCACCCCAGAAATGGATAACTCCAATTTTGGGGGTATGGTGAGGCAGAACATTATGGTAGAAAGGAGTACAAAAGGTAAGCTGCTCATCTTAGGGTAGCCAGGAAGCAGAGAGAGAGAGAGAGAGAGAGAGAGAGAGAGAGAGACAGAGAGAGAGACAGAGACAGAGAGAGAGAGAGACAGAGAGAGACAGAGAGAGAGAGAGAAGAGTTAAGCATAAGGATATTTTTCCAGGGCATGTCCTGGAAAAGTGGCTGATTTCAAATAAGCCCTACCTCCTACCTTCCACTACCTCCCAATATGCCATCATATTATGACTCCATTAAGGGATTAAACTGTTGAGTCAGAGTCCTTATGAGCTAATCACCTCTCAATGACTGGATCAACCAATTGGGGACCAGATATTCAACATGCGTCATGAGCATACTCAAAGTACAACATTATATTTGTATTTCTTTGTGGACAGACATTGGTCACAAATATGAGATGATCATATGTGTTTGTTCTTCTGTGATTGCCGGTCTTTGCTATAATGATTCGAGTATGGACAGAGTGTTCCCCCCAAAAAAGGCTTGGTTCCCAGGACAGTGCTTTTAGAAGGGTCTTCACAAGGTAGTGCCTAGTGAGAAGTCCTAGGTCCTTGAGGGAATGTTCTAAGGGATTGTGACATACCTCTCCACATCATCTTAGCTGTAACATTCATTCCCTAATTATGATTAGCATTATAGTGTTACATTATTAGTATAACATTTTAGAAAGATTTAATAGGGAAAAAGTTAGTTCTTCCATGGTGGTATATATAAGTGACCCCAAAAATTCCACCAGAGAACTCCTACAACTGATAAACTCATTCAGTAAGGTGGCTGGATACAAAACTAACTCAAAAAAAAAAATCAGAAGCCCTCCTTTATACAAAAGACAAATGGGCTGAGAAAGAAATTAGGGAAACCATACTCTTCACAATAGCCACAAACAATAAAGAGTACCCGGGGGTAACTCTAACCAAGCAAGTGAAAGACCTGTATGACAAGAAATTCAAGTCCTTGAAGAAATAAATTGAAGAGCACATCAGAAGATGGAAAGATCTCCCATGCTCATGGATAGGTAGGATCAACATAATAAAAATGGCCATCCTGCCAAAAGCAATATACAGATTTAACGCAATTCCTATCAAAATACCAACACAATTCTGAATAGACCTAGAAAAAAACAATTCTCAATTTCATATGGAATAACAAAACCCTCAGAATAGCTAAATCAATCCTGTACAATTAAAAAAAAATCTGGAGGCATCACCATCTCAGATTTAAAGCTATACTACAGAGCAATAGTAATAAAAACAGCATGGTACTGGTATAGAAACAGACAAGTGGATCAATGGAAGCGAATTGAAGACCCAGAAATGAACCCACACACCTATGGTCACTTAATTTTTGACAAAGAAGCCAAAACTGTACAATGGAAAAAGGAAAGTATCTTCAACAAATGGTACTGGTCTAACTGGATGTAGACATGTAAAAGAATGAAATTAGACCCATACTTATCACCTTGCACAAAACTTAAGTCCAAGTGAATCAAAGATCTTAACAAAGCCCACAACACTAAAGCTAATAGAAGAGAAAGTGGGGAAAAGCCTTGAACTCATCGGCACAGATGACAACTTCCCGAACAGAACACCAACAGCTCAGGCTCTAAGACTAACAATCAATAAATGGGACCTCATGAAACTGAAAAGCTTCTGTAAGGCAAAGGAGACTGTTATTAGAACAAAATGGCAACCTACATATTGGGAAAAGATCTTTATCAGCCCCACTTCCAACAGAGGGCTAATATCCATAATTTATAAAGAACTCAAGAAATTAAACTCCAAGAAACCAAATAATCCAATCAAAAAATGGGGAAAAGAGCTAAACAGAGAATTCACAAAGGAGGAATCTCTAATGGCAGTGAGACATTTGAAGAAATGCTCAACATCCTTAATCATCAAAGAAATACAACTCAAGACGACTCTGAGATTCCATCTCACATCTCTCAGAATGGCTAAGATCAAATACTCAAATGACAGCACATGCTGGCAAGGTTGTGGAGAAAGGGGAACACTCCTCCATTGCTGGTGGGAGTGCAAACTTGTACATCCACTATGGAAATCAGCCTGGCGATATCTTAGAGCTCTACCTCAAGACTCAGCCATACCACTTCTGGGTATCTACCCAAACAATTTCTCACCAAATCACAAGGACATATCCTCATCTATGTTCATAGCAGCTTTATTTGTAATAGCTAGAAACTGGAAACAACCCAGATGTCCCTCAACTGACAAACAGATAAAAACATTGTGGTACATCTACACAATGGAATACTACTCGGCTATCAGAAATAAGGAAATCATGCAATTCCCAGTCAAATGGATGGAAATAGAAAAGCTCATCCTGAGTGAGTTAACCCAGACTCAGAAAGATGCACATGGCATCTACTCACTTATAATTGGATTTTAGCTATATAATACAGGATATCTATACTACAACCAATGCACCAAAGGGAGCAGGAACATAGACCTTGTTACCTATTGATGTGTCAGTTTGCCCTAGGGTGCTACCATGTAGGCCCCCAGTGCAAGAGGAAGCTCTTAGGCCTCTTATGAATGTTGAACTAAGAGGGGCTGATATGTAGAGACACTCTACATCAGAGGAGTGGGATGGGTGGGAGAGGGAGGAGAAGGTGGGAGGATGGAACTGGGAGGGGTGAAAAGAGGACACTATGATAGAGATGCAGCTTGAAGTAATAAATAAACATTTTTTAAAAAGTTAGTTCTTCACTGATCATAAGGTAACAGTTTCCACAATAGTTTTCTATGGTGAGATGCAGGGAATGAACCAGGATACCTTCAGTCCTCAGAACCATTGTCATGGATCCACTGTAGTGGTAATGCTGTAATCTTGGTGCTTAAGAGAGGGAGGGAAGAATATCAGTTCAAGATCATCTTGAACAATGTAGTGAGGTTGTGGTCAGTTCGAATGCATGAGACTCTGTCTCAAAAAACAAAACCAACAATAAAACAAAACAGAAAGAAAAAGAAAGAAGCCCCCTCCCCCTAAAAAATTAGGTGCAAAGAGTGGTTTAGAGATCCTAGGTCAATTTTCAGCATCCCCTCCTTCCCTGAATGTTGTTGAAGCAATCTGTTTACTTATTCAACAAATATTTCTAAGCAGCAGCAAAGCTAGTACTAGAAGCACATTCTTGACTCTGTGGAAGCCACCCCATCATCTGTCTCAGGTCAAGAAAGGAATTCTGGCAGAGCAGAGGCAGCAGGCACAGAGAAGCTGAGGGCTCACATACCGAACCACAAGCACAAAGCAGAACACTGAGAATGGCATGTAGCTTTTAAACCTCAAAATGTGCTCCAAGCGACGTAAGTCCTCCAGCAAGGCCACACCTCCAAAGCTTACCCAAACAAAGCCACCAACTAGGGACTAAGTATTAAAACATTTGAGCCTATGGAGGACAGTCTCATTCAAACCACCACACTCTAACAACAACTCCATTGTGATAGCTAACCAGGGTATCATGAAAACTACAGCAATGTTCATTCAAGAGCAGCACCCTCTGTGATTTATTTAATCCTTCTCTAGGCCCAGTCTCTTAGGTTCTACACCTCCCAAGACTCACATTTGAGTGCCCTTGGTGAATGCACTAAACCAAGTAAACAACATGTAAAAGGTACCCATCTTACAAAAGCCAAAAGATCCAGGCAGAGTGCTGTACCCCTGTAATCCTAGCACTTGGGAGTAGAGGTAGGAGGATCGGGAGTTCAAGACCAGCCTTGGCTACATAGCAAATGCAAGGCCAGTAGGATATAGGAGGCCCTACCTCAAAACAAGTAAAAACAACAAAACAAAACAAACAAACAAACAAAAACAAAACAAAACAAAGAATCTTTTACCTGCGAGGCCAGTGACTGTTATGAACCACAATTTGAATGAGTTTTAGCAGAAGGTGACTATATTGGTTTGGTAGAAGTGTGGAGGTAGAGGAAATGGACCCAATCCAGGGTCTGAGGCAGACATGGAACCTGGCCTTGTCTCTTCCTCTGCGTGTCTGAATGTGTTTCTCCTATGGACTGGCTTTCTCTGAGTCTCTCAGAAGAATCTGACTTCCAGCAGGTCTGAATTGCATCTTTTCAGTTTCCTACTCCAGAGCAGGAATTGGGGCACTTTCTAAAAAGGCCCAGAAAGTCAATCCCATGGGCTTCGTGGGCCATATGGTCTCTGCTGTCACAACTCAGCTCTGCCACTACAGTGTGAAACCAGTGACAAGTGACATACACATACATGGATATGACCAATTAAGCTTTGATTACACATAGGCACAGACTGAATGCAATAATGTGCTGGAATATACAAAAAGCTCTCTCAGCTTATCAGGAAGAGAACAAGCAATCCACATAAAGTGAGAAAGTAAGCAAATGACTATGGTGGTTGGTAGTCCCAGCCTGAGCTACAGAATGAGAGCCTGCCTTAACAACCTCTTCAAAAAAAATAAAAAACTAAAAAGCCAGGTGTGGCTGTGCACACTTGGCACTCAGAAGGCAGCCTCAGTTATACAACAAGTTTGAGACTAGCCTTGGCTACATGAAACTCATAAAAAACAAGCAAAGAGGGCTAGAGAGATGGCTCAGTGTTTGAAAACAGTGGCTGCTCTTCTTGAGAACCCAAGTTTGGTTCCCAGCACCCGTAGTAAGTGACTCAAAACTCCCTGTCACTCCAGCCCCATGGGCTTCCAAAGGCACTCAGGCACACAAGCCCCTCCAAATACGCATCATAAGACAAGACAAAATCTTTTTAAAGACTAAACCAACCAAATAAAAAAACAGGCAGATGACTTGAATGGACTCTTTATCCCAACGATTATCTAGATAGTAACCAAGCACATGGAATGACATTCCAAGTTGCTAATTGTTAGGGAAATACAAACTAAACCTACAATGAGAAGCTATCACACAGTTAAAAGAATGGCCAAAATAAAAATAGCTACAATATAAAATTCTAGAGGTATGCAGAGAAACTGGATCTCTCATACATTGGTAGTAGGGATGCAAAACGGTACAGATACTGTGCAGGTCAGTCTGGTAATGTCCCATTGTTATTTATGAACATTTGTCAAGTAATACAATAGTGAGATTCCAGTGAATTTACTTCATAGAGATCAAAACTATGTTTATACGAAAATTGTTTGTTAAAAAATATTTGCTTATTTGGAAATAACCTAAATGTCCTTTAACAGGAGAGTGACTGAAAATTGTCATGTATCCATATAGGAGAATGCTCTCCAGCAAGAAAAAGGAACAAATTGTCACCAAAACCTGCTCATATTTGACTATTTTTAAAGGCCCAGCAATATGTAAAATTAGAGTAACCTAAAACAAAACATTATCTCTGATTCACGTATCATTTTAAATCAAAATAAGAGCATTAAAAAAAAAGGACTGATGAGCATCACTCAGAATCTGGCCCAAATCTCCAAAGGATGTTGGGCCAGGTACCAGACTTCAAGTCAGTTGTGATCTATGTCAAGGGTGGGTGTCAGTCAATAAAGACATCACAGTCTCATCTCAGGGATGGTGGTGAATTGTCAAACAGATCTCTGTCCAATGAATGCGCTGAACTGCAGGACTCAAAAAGGGTACTGAGCATCTGGGGTAGAGACAGGCCATTCATGCAGCATCCTGGTCCTCTATTGGCTAGAATGGCCCCAGGGAAATCAGCTGTGTGGGTCTAAAGTTCTAAGGACTACATTTCCCAGCTCTCCCTGAATTGCGTGGTCCTGTAGTGGCATCCACTACTGGAATGTGAGCAGAAATGACCTGCACCTCCCCTGGCTGGCTTCTCCTCTTCATTTAATCCCCGTTTCATACATACTTCACAGGGCTTCTCCCTTCTGCAATAGCAGTGGTTCTGAACCTTCCTGATGCTTCAACTCCTTAACACAGTTCCTCATGTTGTGGTGACCCCCAAACATAAAATTATTTTCGCTGCTACTTCATAACTGAATCGTAAGGTAAATATCTGATATGCAGGATGTCTGATAGGTGACCCCTAACGGGTCTTGATCCACAGGTTGAGAACTGGTATGCTAGGTGGAGGCAGAGAACTCGGAAAGCCTAGATTGGAGAGGCAAATACTTCCATGTAAAAGACAAGAGAGTGACTATTTTAGGCTTTATGGCCATGTAGTTTCTATCGCAACCACGCAGCCCTCAGTGTAGCACAAATGTAGCTGTCAACAACACAACTAGTGGTACAAACTATTTCCTCAAACAGGCGGTGGAGCACTTGGTTCACAGCAGGTCCAAGAATCAGCACAGCCTTTGCTGATCTTGATGCTCTTGACTTCTGTGTGTAAGCCCCAGAACCTTCTTCTGCGAAGAGACTTGCACTGGGTCTCAATCCTCTAACAACTCAATGGTTCTATAATTTCAGCCAATCGGCTACTGTTTCCACACTTCCCTCAACCAGGATAGATTTAGTGGGTATGTTGTGTGTACAGGCTTTCTGAGATACTGCAACCCTTCTCCCTTCAAAGCATCTCAGAAGCATTAAATAAGATCAGCTCCAAGATATTTAACAATTGCTACCCTGCCCCCAAGTAGGGGGAAAAGTAGAGAGGACAATTATCAAGGGAAGAGAAGAGTATCAGTTGTGCCTATAGTTCCTAGAACAGGGCAGATGTGTTGGAAGAAGGTCTTGTATCACCCTTTCTGAGGCACTCTCTAATTGGATAATAAAGTCGATGATGGCCATTTAGCTTGTCAGAGAGAGAATAGGAAGGCAGAACTTCCTGGAACTAACTAAGGAATCCTGGGAAGACACAGAGGAAGCCCTCTCTCCCTGCCAGGACTCTAAAGCAGCAAGGCATCTCGGGGTGAGCTCTGAAGGTATAGCAAGCCACATGGCTTGTTGGGATTAGGTGGTCGGGTTCTAATTGAGAATCTCCCCAGCTAAGGCCTAAGTGTTGAAACATTGAAAGGTCTTGGTGTATTTAATTATTGGGAAAAAAGCCTCCACGGGTTTCAGGTCTCCAGCTAAGACAGGTCAGGCCCACAAGGCCTGCAGGCTTCCTGCCACAGGCCTCCAGCTAAGGCAGGCCTACAGGCTTCCCGCCAGGCCTCCTCCAGCTGCTCTGCTGGCCTACTAAAGCAGTTTATAGTTATTAATAAGTATGTTTGCTAACAAGGTTGCAGTTTCACAGATAAAATGGAAAGCGTGCTATGAATGAGCTGAGGTGCAGATTCTCCCTGAACCAGCCCACAGAGTGTTGGAGCCTGATCACAGGCATCGTAAGGGAGGGAAATAGGAGGCGTTTCTTCAGAAACTCCACAGTGCTGTTTATTAAATAAGCACCCTGGGAGCTAAAGGATTGTTTAGCTCAACATCATGGAGACTCACTGAGAAGACAGCGACGACAGCAGTCCTTCAACAATGGAGCAGTTTGCTCAGAGGAGGGGAGTTAATGTGTTATTAAAAGGAGCCATCAGCTATCACGGTGAGGACAAAAGCTGGGATCTGTATTTGTGTTTAGTGAGCAAGCTGCTTCCCAGGAGCCCTGAACACAGGGACCCTCAACCACACACCACTAGGATGTCAACAAATACTATTATTTGTCTTAAGCAGCAGATGAGCTTTTATTAATGCTACATTGTGTCTGCCCCAGCTCTACCCAGTGTAAATTCAAGGGTCAATATTTTATTGAACTGAAACCAGAATATAGAACTTATCCCACACTGAAACCAGTTGTCCTGACTCTGTCCTTGCTCCCAGGCCGGTCTTGAACTTACAGCCACCCTCTTACCCCAACCTCCCAAGTGCTAGAATTATAAGCATGTGTTATATAGAGTTATAAGCCACCACACCTAGCTGTAGTAATTTTTTCTTTTTTCTTTCTTTTTTTTTTTTTTTTTTTTTTTGAGACAGCATCTTGCTATATAGTCCTGGTTGGCCTGGAATTCAGTATTTCATTCAGGATGGTCTCAAAATCATGGCAATTTTCCTATCCCCACATCCCAGGTGCTGGGATTACAAATGTGTGTCATCAAGCTTTTGTTTTGTTTGAAACACAGTCTCTCTATATAGTCCATAATTACCTTGAACTCACGATCCTGCCTCCACCTTCCATAGCAGGCCCCCAAACCTTAGCACAATTAACACCATGATAGAAGTACCAATCGGGCCTTGGAATCCACCATGTAAGCAACACCACATGCCAAAACAAGAACAAAGACCTAATCCACCAAAGTCTATGGTGGGAAAGTCCCTAAATGTATTCACCTTGCCTTTTGGCTTCTGTAGTTCTCCATCTGGCTAACTATTCTTGCTAGCTGTGGGGTGTCAATCCAGGCTGTGATTTTTTTGTGATTAATAGCACACCCTGATGGGATTGCACTCAGGTCCTGAGCACCCTGGCCAGCTAATAACAACCTTCTATTAGCTTGAACCCATCCCCAGTGCTCTTCTCTTGTGGATACCTCATAAAACTTCTGGGCCCTGCGATTACAGACAGACACCACTATGCCTGGCTATTTCTTTATGGATACTAATTTAGGAATAGTAAATCCATCCTTTAAATACATTATCTTCATAACAATCCAGTGAGTTGGGTTGAATACATTTGATAAGTGAGGAAACCGAAGCTCAGGGAGGCAAATGGCATGCCCACTGTCCCCTCATTCTCTAGAGCAGCCTGGACACTAGTACCTTGGTTTTCTGACTTGAAACCAAGTTCCACATGATGGGGTTTGGGACATTGAGAAGATGAAACAGCAGGATCACTCCCTTTTTCCTCATGTCCTCTCCTCTGAAACAGGTCATATATCCTAGGAAGAATACTGAGTTTTCTCTAAACAGCTTTTCTCAGTCCTCATCCAACAGCCCCAACTCCACATCCCCCATGGCGACAAGGATCATCTTGGCTTCTGTTTTTCTCACCCTGTGAGGACAGAGCTCAGGCCACACACATACTAGGTGTCTTTCTAATCCCCAAGTCCATATCCTGACTATTGAAGACATAGAGAAATGGGGGGAAAAATCTAACCAATGGGCTTTGCCAAGTTCCTCTAATTTACCTATCACTAACACCTTAGTGTGATCAAACTTCCCCATGACTTGCCCACACCTAAGCCCAAAGCCGTGTGCTCCCCTATTTATTCAGGTCTTCATTTTTGTAGGAAAACTCCAGCGGCATGTACAAGTGCATTGAATACAGTTTATAGCTTTCTCTTGTTAATCTGTCTTTTGTTTTAGAGCCTCAGCCTTCAACTTAGCAATATGTGGGGGAAAAACTAAGCCTTCTCCCGGCTACACAATGTCCATGCTAACTGAAGCAAAGTGGGACCGAGACTATGTCTCCAGGACTGGCACCATCATCTTTTATCCATAGGTACCTACACTACACCAGCAGCCTTCACACCTATCTATCCCACGATGAGTGTGCAAGCAAAGCCTAGGAGTGTCACAGGTGCCGCAGAGCCTGAGGATTAGAAGGCTCCAATCACCAGTCAGTCTTTAACAGGTTTTGAACTTCTGAATTCAACAGGCAGTAGCAGGAGTTTCTCCATCCTGGATACTCTTCTTCTAGTTAGTAAGTCACGGCTCAGCCTTCAGCTCTTGTTTCAGCTCCTTTTCCTTAGGGAACATGCCCAGGCTAACACCATTCAGTGTACAAGGCTTTGGTTGAGCAGACAGAGTAGTGACAGCAGTCACCCTTTAGGCCTTGGTAATTATATGACTTTCGTCATTCTCAGCTAGAGAAGTTGAAGGGCCCACAAAAGCAGAGAATTTGTTTCTCTTTAGCGATGTATTTCTAGCATCTGGCAGAGAATCCTGCCACAGAGTGGCAACCATTCAAATTCAATAATTGCTGTTGGGTGGGTAGATAATGAATGAACACTTGGGACTGAAGACTGTCTATGTGTGTGTGTATGTGTGAGTGTGTGTGTGTATATGTGCTTAGCATGTATAGGGCTCTAAGTTCTATTCTCAATACTACCAATGTTTTTAAAAAAACTTAGAGTGACCATGTAAAAAACAGAGATTTGCCCAATTTAAATTGAATTTCAGAGAAATATTTAGCATAAGTATGTCTTATACATTTTGTATATACAGCTCATTGTTTGTCTAAAATTAAAATTCAATTGTGTGTTCTGCTTATTTATTTTTGTTTGGTCTTTTCTGTGGCAAGTTTTGTTTTGTTTTGTTTGTTTGGAGGGGGTTTTTAGTTTTGATTTTTCCAGATGAGGTCTCACTATGTGGCTCAGGCTCATGACCCACTTACTTCTCTCAGTCCAGTAATTAAATCTCAGGCCTGGGATTGTAACATGCCTCTCTATATCAAGGTATCTCTGTTTTTATTTGCTAAATCTAAATGTGAAAGGTGTAACGTTATAGTTCAAAAAGAAGCCAAGAGCCATGAGTCTAATAGGGATTTTCCTTATTTATGACTGTAGAAGTAGTCTGAGAGACAACAACTTTTGGACTGCGGGTGTCCTGGCTAGGTCACCTGACCCCTGCGGAGGAGGGCAGAGCCTGGGCAAACAGAGAATTGCTGACGCTGAGGCCTGTGTTAAGCAGTGTCTGAAGCAGGTTTTGGGTTGTTTTCAGTAAGGAGAGCCAGCCAGTCAGTTTGCTCATTACTTGAACTGGTTTGAATGGTGTTTCTAGCCCTTTAGCACACAGCCAAAGACGACTCACAAAGCCGCCTTAAGCTGTAAGTCCGTCACCCAGGGAGGTCAGAGCAGGAACCTACCTGATGGCAGGATCCGGTGAAGAGGCGCTGAAGGAGCGCTGCTTACTGGCTGCTCCTTGTGGCTTGCTCAGCTGCTTTACTATTCCATTCAGGATCACCTGCCCAAGGGTGGCACCACCCACAATGGCTGTGCCCTCCCCCATCCATCATCAGTCAAGAAAATG
>CAJQZJ010032684.1:3711912-3827286 GCA_907164525.1 Lophiomys imhausi
TTCAAGGGTACTGGTAAGAAGGTATCCCTAATGCTAACAGAGAGAAGACTTAAAGGTACTCATTTTGTCTTGGATGTTGGATAATAACTTCTTTCATGTGGTCATAGCACAGGTGAGTTTGGACTGAATACGGACATGCTCTCATAAATGGCATCTGTAAAGGAAACCCTTACAACTTAATATCCCAGTGGTTATACGTACCACATCCCATGACTCCACTAGTGGGATGCTTTTGAGTAAGGTTCCATATTTGTTACAGTGGAAATCCAGGTGAGCTTTTCCTTCAGCATCTATTTGAGTGACAGCTACTACAGAAAGCAAGTCCAACTCATCTTCATAGTCCACAATTTTGAAAGTCTTGGGGACAGATGAATAACACAGATGAAAGTAGGGTCAATTCTAGTTAATAAACCCTGTCTCAAAAACAAACAAATAAGCAAAAGAGAAAGGAAAAGAAAATGCATCGCTAACAAAAACAGTAAGCTAATCATGTTTTCAAATTATTTTAGTCCTACAAACTTTACTACAAATAAAACTATTTCTACATAATAAATTTAATTATTCTATCATTATGAAAATATGACAGAAGGAAGAACAAATCGGTGAGAGTACCAGTAGAAATGTACCTCTATATCTACCTGTAAAACATGGGTCATTCCCCAGATTTCCGGGTATTAAGCAGTATCTTATAGACTTGGCAAACAGAACCAGAAAGAACACTGGAAATGGAGTCACAGGCCTTTGCAGGATGCCTGGTTTGTTGTTACATGGGTGCTGGTCCTTGTGATTGAACAGCAAGTGCTCTTCTGAGCCACCTCTCCAGCCCAAAAGTATTGCCAGCACAACCTCAACTTATGGTTGCCAGTTTTTTGTTTTTCTTTTGCTTCTACAGGGATTGAAATTAGGAGCTCATGAATACAATTCAGCTACTCTACTTTTGAACTATATTTATCACTCACCCTTAAGAATTTGCTTTTTAAAAACTATCTTTAAAAATGTGTGTGTGTGTGTGTGTGTGTGTGTGTGTGTGTGTGTGTGTACTCGTGAATGCAGTGGTGGCACATCCCTTTAATCCAGCATTTGGGAGGCAGACACAGGTGGATCTCTGTAAGTTTGAGGCCAGCCTGGTCTACAGAGTGAGTACTAAGACAGATAGTGCTACACAGTGAAACCCTGTCTCAAAAACAAACAAATAAGCAAAAGAGAAAGGAAAAGAAAATGCATAGCTAACAAAAACAGTAAGCTAATCAGGTTTTCAAATTATTTTAGTCCTATAAACTTTACTACAAATACAACTGTGTGGATGATTCCATAAGAAAAGAGCAGGTGGTGACGCTGACTGAAACAACACGCCCCATCCTGCCAGCACCCGCCTGCACGAGGCCCGACTCCGCTGTCGCCCCACGCCTGGGAAGCACTAGCCTAAGTGCAAATGCATTGCTGGGTTGTTATCTTTGGCTGGAGAATACCTCTTGCTCGGGGTCGTCATCCAGAAGGGTGACATTTCTTTTCACCACTCGCCCAGAAGCTGTGACGGTGATCAGGTGTTCATCCTGTCAGAGGGGGAGAGGGAAAGTCAGGACATGCGCCATTATATGCACGCAAATGCAACAGTCCCCAGAAGGCGCTCAAACCAGCCGGCCCTTCCCAGCACACACAATCCTTCAGCTGACTGAGAAAATTCCAAGTTTAATTTAAATCTAATTTTCAATCCTTCACTCAGTGAAAAATAATTTATTTTAATAAAGGCTTTAAATGGACAAAATGCTAGAATAGGGAAGAACTAATTAATTAAATGTTATAGATTTGCTCTCCACTGATCATCCTTCTGACAGAAAACTAAAGGTGGATCTGCGTTCAGAGTCTTCCCTCATCAAGGGTCTCTCTCAGCTTATAAAGCTGCAGGTAAGGTATGGTATTGGGTTTTTAAAAATGTATATCCCACCGAGCGTTGTCTGCACAACTCTTCAGAACCAAAGATTGACAATTCATCACTAAAAAATTTGAAGAGAGAAAAAGTAGAAATAAGCAACCCAGTCTAATCAACTGTCTTTAAAACTCATGTGTACGTGGAGAAAGATTAGCTGCTATTCCTACGAAATGAACAGATTCTGAGGATTAGTGGTGTTGCTCTCAGCCTTGCAGGCAAACATGCACATTGCAAGTTAGATACACACGGTTCTATTGAAAGGATATAAAATATTTCTGACTTACTCTCTCTTCTCTATTGGCCCAAATGACGAAATCTTCAGAGATCTGATGCTGAGAACTATCATTTTCTACTTGACTTAGCTTCAAGACTCTGGAAAGGAAAAAGAATTCTAAGAACTCAAGATTGCGAAACACCATCAATCCTCCAAAGTTGACCTCAAATGAAACCCAACAAATGCAAATTGCAGCAACTCACTTCTCCACTGACTAGCCTGTAATATTAAGCTCATCGTTAAAATCCATAACCTGCTTCACATTCATATTCGTGAACCAGCAAAGTGCAGCTGTGACAGGTGCTACTGAGCCAGGTAAGGCAGCGGCCTGCTCAGCCCTAAACCATGGTCCAGCCAGCTTAATGACAGTGCAAGTCCTCCTTCCGGCAGCAGGCCCTGAGTGTCTCACCCGCCACATTAGAGAGTCGCACTGTTGTTTCTGTGGAACACAGAGCTAAGAATAGCACCTATAGGTAACAATGATTAGAGAGACAGGACGGCAATTAACAGGAATGCAGGGCCTTCACAAGAGAGCAGAATCTGCAACCAACGATACCATTCCTTTTAGAATTATATTTTAAGATTTGGATTTGCACAGTATAAATGATCTCATGGGTCAAGTTTATTAACCAAGAGAAAATAAAAAATAATTTGCTTCCCACCCACAGAAATCTGTTCACATCATTTAAAAATCCTTAAAAGCACAATGTTCGTAAACCTGCAAGTCCCACAGGCAAAGAGAACAGCAAAGAGAAGTGGCAGGGACAACTGGGCACTTCATAGGTGTCAACGACAAAGTAATCAGAAAACATTTCAAACTGACAGATGGTTTCTCTCAATTAGTGGCAATATTCAAAGGGGCTTACCTTTTAAAACCTAGGGAAAAGCCAGACTTGGTGGCACCCATCTTTAATCCTAGCACTTGGGAGGCAGAGGCAGGCAGATCTCTATGAGGTCAAGGCCAGGCTGGTCTACAGAGCAAGTTCCAGGGTACAAAGACAGAAAGGACCACATAGAGACCATGTCTCAAAAAAAAAAAGAAATCAGATTTCCAGCATGAGACAGATGAGAGATCTGGGCTAGTATATAAACTGGGGGGTGGGATGGGGAGAATATTTCCAGTTTTTGCTCTGTAGACCAGGCTGGCCTTGAACTCAGAGATCCACCTGCCTCTGCCTCCTGAGTGCTGGGCCATCATGCCTGGCCATTACAGACAGCTGTGAACTGCCCTGTGGGTGCTGGGATTTGAACCTGGGTCCTTCCGAAGAGCAGTCAGTGCTCTTAACCGCTGAGCCCTCTCTCCAGCTATTTCCAGTGTTCGAATCAAAGAAATAACTACAATCAAACAGGAAGAAAACCCAGGGTGAGACGAAAAGAACTAAATACTGAGGATAAGCTTCAGTTAGTGAAGCCTGGGTAAGAGATCAAAACCGTGAGACCATTTGGTGTCAGAGAAGCCAAGTGAAGGCCATTTTAAAGCAGAAGTTGACTGCAAAGCAAACAATAAACAAACAGCAGCAGTCCACCTGCTCAGAACAAACGCCGATCATCCATCATCTTTCTCCGGAGCGTTCCACAGACTGAACCTGGGACCTCACTAGAGGCAAGTGCTCTATCAGGGAACTACATTTCCAGATCCTTTTTATTCAGAAACAAGGTTTCACAAAATTGCGCAGGCTGGCCTTGAACTTGCAATCTTCCTGCCTGGGCCTTTTGGGCAGCCTGAGATTTGAAGCCTGTGCCACCTGCCTCAGCTATCTTCTTTCTCATCAATCCTACAAAATTAAGACCCGTTTAGGTTTGTGGCACACTCCTATAATCCCAGTAGTCATGGCACAGAGGCAAAAAGACTGTGAGTTCAAGACCAGCCTGGGCTACAGACACTGGCAGCCAGTATGAACTACACAGCAAAACCCTAAGAACCTGTCTTAAAACAAAACAAAACTCAATGAGGAAAGGATCTATAATTCCCTTTCATTCGTTCACATATTATCTCTCAAGGAACTTATATGTAATCCTCACAAACAGTAATGGTAAGGCTAAAGAATAAAACCAGATTGTGTAGACAACCGTCTCTCAGAAAATAATCCACACAAGTAAGTTTTTCACATAATTGCTTTTAATTTTAAGGTGCTAAAGAAATGACTCACTTGACTTGGTTTGGGCCAACATGAATTATTCTGCCAGAAGCGTCAGGGTGGAAATAGATCCAGTCAGACTCTAGCGAACAACACTCCATTTCCTGGATTCCATTTTTTGCCTGAATTTGGAAAAAAATATTCAGGACAGAGATTAGAAGGGTAAATAATCTTTCAAATCCAAGCCTTTTGGTAACTCACAGGTATAGGAAAGAAAACATGAAGCCACTGAAGTGGGATGTGTCTGAGGGCCAAATGAGAACAAACTTGAGACATTCAAAGACCATTCAAAGTCAGAAATGCCGTAGATTTCCTCTGTGCCATGCAGTAACCATGGCCCCAGATCTCACGCATGCACTTCATATGGGGAACCGTGGGCATGCTCCATTGGCACTGCTACACTTGATTTTATTAACAAAGCAAATACCAGCCCCACTTTACGGCATCTTAGCCACAGACTGACACACAAAGACAAGAAATATTTGCCCAATGTTTGGAAGCTATTACACAGTAGATCTGGCTCCGAAGTCCATGAGCTTTCCATTATTACACACATGCAGGTCTCTACAACTTCCTCCTCCCAGCCCTGTCCACAACTGCCTGTCAATCAGAAGAGTAGGCAACACTCACATAGGCACGTAACCAAACCAAGAGTCTCTGACACAGGTCACATAGACTCCTCGAATAAGTTAAATATTAAACTCTCATATCTGAGAAAAGAGTCTAATACTGATTAGCATTTAAGATAAGAAAATAAGCGACATATTCCAAAATATGTAGGCATACTTACATATTAAAATAAAGGAAAAAGCCGAGTGTGGTGGCACATGCCTTTAATCCTACGAGTTCAAGGCCAGCCTGGTCTACACAGTGAATTCTAGGACAGCCAGGACTACATAGTAAGATCCTGTCCCATGAAATAGAGTAGGGGCAAGAAGGAAAAAAAAAACCACCATGTGACATATGATCTATGTGCACTCATAGATTTTACCTTCTACACAGCAGCACCAGGAACTAATAACAGTGCACGTCCATTAACTTCTGGCTTTGGCAATTAATTGTAAATGTGCTGAAATACAGGCCTAATCAAGTACTGTAACTGTTATCAGAGATTATGTGACACATTTGACTAAAGACCATTTATTTATTTCTGAAAGAACACACAGAATCAGTCCTTATATAAGAAGAGCACATGCTACATGTATAGGATATATATTGTGCAAGGTTCGGCTGGCAGCAGAATTAGGTAGAACAGAGAGAGAGTAACAGATGCTGGTGGTTGAAGAAGCCCTGGTTGAAAGCTCAACAGTCAAACCAGGATTTGTAATGCGGGAAACAGCCCCTAGAAAACCTTTTGTAAAATGTTATAAAAGAAGATTTCACTGGGGGCAGGGGGTCAACAGGAACTGTCATATGTGACAAGAAGTGAAAGAATGGAGAGAAAATTTTCTTACAAAAGTAAACTAGAAGACGATAGACACAGTGACCCATGAGATCAGTAGGAGAAGATAACAGGGCCCAAGAGTATGCTGACCTTCAACACGGTGGAAGGTGACCATCCAACCCGGACTTTAAACGCTAACAGAGCCCACAGTGACTAACTGTGCGAGGGCCCCGCAAGGGTATGGGTGAGGGAAAAACTAAATCCACCTCATAAAAAGCAAATTGATCTGCTATAACAACAGATTTCAGGAATAAAATACATTAAGTTAGCAATCGAAGCAAAGATGACGGCCACAGCATGGGTCAGTGGGTAAAGTTGTTCTCTAGGCAAGCCCAGGGACACATAAATGGGGAAAGATTTTTTTCTTTGGGGGAATATAAGCAACTAGAAGGAAGAAAATGTGTATTTGGACATGCTAGACCTCAACAAATGATTACATGAAAAAAAGTCAATAAGAAAATCAAATTTTGAAAGACAATCAAGATGAATTTAATGGGTAGAGCTTTTACTGTTTTGCCATGAGCCATTTCTTTCTGTGGTGCCAGAAGTAACTTGAGGGAACCCTGACAGTACGCCATCTCAGTGCCAACACCATGAGCTCCAGAACTCTATTGGGTTCTGCTCTCTTCAAAATCAACAACACACTCCACACGATTTCAGAGGCAGCTTGAGCCAATTCCAGCAACACTTCCCACAGTGGCATCTGAGAGACGTTTTCCATAAGCATCCTGCAACAAAACTGTTAGCAATGAAGCCCTTCACTACGTATGGTGACACACAGCGACAGTCACAGCACTTGGCAGGCAAAGATGGGAGGCAAAGGTGATCAAGGCCAGTGATCCAGGCAGTGAGTGTGAGGTTAGCCTGGGCTACATGAGTGTCTAGGAGAAAGACAGAGAGAGAAAGAGAGACAGAGACAGAGACAGACAGAGAGAGAGAGAGAGAGAGAGAGAGAGAGAGAGAGAGAGAGACTATGAGTGAGAATCCTTGGTGCTCTAAGACCATTCAAACAGTTGTGTTTTAAAATTCTGGTGACAAAACGCTATTTCCTACATTCTCTGTATTTCAAATTGTTCACAAATGCTGGGTGTGATGGTGCACGACTTTAATCCCAGCACTGGGGATAGCAAGGCAGGAGGATCTCTGCAAGTTCCAGGCCAACTACCACTACACAGAGACCCTGTCTAAATAGGTAAATAATTAATTAATTAACAAAAATGATTCCCAAATTATAGAACTACTAGAGAAGTAGAGAATAAAAGTTGCTAATATAAATGTACTACTAAAAAGTTGAGTACTCATGTATTACCAAGGAATTATCTTTTAGGGCACAAATATGGAAAACTCCTTTCTGTTTCTTCTTATTAGGTGTGATGATGTAGTGCCAAGGATGGCCTCCAATCTGAAATGCATTCTCGAGGGATGACACTTCAAAGAGTGGAGGTGGTGAGTCTGTAAAGATGAGAGAGAGAAATTTATTAGCTTCTCATTTTGGGTGGACTTGCAGCATTCATTAACTAGGTTCAACCTTTCTTATTACATATACATGCAGTTCCATAATGAAAAATTACTATGTTCGAGGGAATAAAATGTAGTCAGGAGAGAAGTTTGTTGCTAAGGGAACATGAAGCTAGTAGAAGACAAAATAAGGCTATAAGCTAACTTTCTAGGCATGTATTTTGGTGGGAACATGTGGCCTAATATGAGCAGACAACAACAAAAAAAAGAAAGAGAAAGAGAAAGAACAAAAAGCAAAAATGGAGGCTGAAGGTGCTTATCGTGGAGATGAGGCAATATGTAATAAATACTGTCGCGTCACCGAGGATCTATGTACAAGACACTGTGCTAGCCACAATGTCAACTCCCTGAGCAATCGGAACAGGTAATCAGGTCTAATAAATCTTTCAAAGCAGGGAGGCCTTCCATATAGTAGGCTAACAGGTATATATAGCAAATTTTACAAAAAGCTGTCCTGTGTTACATTTCTTGCATAGAACAACACAAGTTTGAATGAATGCCACCAATTAGGATGGGGTCTGCCACAACGGAGACTATATTAGAGTGCAGACATTACTACTCGTTTACCATCAAACAAGTTAATTTTTATAGACATATCCAATCAGTCTCTTGGGGATGGACATCAAAGGAAATTTTGTTGGTCCTTTTTTCTCTTCCTCTTTGATCTCAATTTTAATTGCACATAATAGATCCACTCTAGACACTGTGAGGAGAAGGTCTTTCAGAGAGGCCACTATTTCTCTTGGTGGCTGTAGATAGACGGTTCATCTGTAGCCTCTTGATTTGTGCTTCCACCTTGAGAAGCTTTGGTTTATGAAGTCTTAAAGGGGATATTCTCAGAAAGATCGCTTGTGTAAGAGTTAAAATGGAAATGTGTGCTTTGTTAGGGCTCTTCTTACTTCCGAGAGCTGTACACAGGAGAAAAATAAATCATGAAAAGTAGCTCACAAACAATCTTGAGGAGAAGGAAGGAACATCTAAAGATACAGATATATCAAATATACTTAAAAGTATTTTTAAAACTTTTAAGAAAAGGAAAATATCTTTAATAAACTAAGGTCTTTTCAAGTAATAAGAAAAATATTAATATTCTAGCATAATAAGTCAAAGAGCATGTGTCAGTAAATTATGAAATAAATTCAAACATCATGTGATAATAAACTCAGGTTTGGTTCCCAGAACTTATAACTATCTACAACCCAAGTTCCAGGGGATCCAGAACCCCCTTCTGGCCTCTGCTGGCTCCAGACATGCACACAGTGACTTACACACAGCAGGCAAACTTCTTACAAGAGCTTTGTGAGCATGTTTATTCTGAACACAGGAAATGAATACTTTTTAAAACATTTATTTTGGACTTCATGGATGGCTTAAACAGTTACACTGGACACTCTTCATAGTTTATATAATTACCATTTTTCACTAAACAGAACATTCTTTTCCTTTCTTGCATCTTTCCTTTCTTAATCTATTTATTGATGATACAATGTTAAATGATAGAAAAAAATTCCTGTTTTATTCTGGCTATATTAGAAAAATTTTTGGAGTTAAATCTAAAAAAACTATAGTGTTTATTAGTTAGAAATAGAAACAATGTTTTCAGCATCAAAAGGAGTGACTCTTAATGAATTAAGAATAGGGACAAAAATACTAGGATAATGGCATACATCTAATTAGCTTTTTAACTGGACTGCAGCCACCAACTTCTCATTAGATGCCTGTGAAGAGAAGTGGGCAGAGAGCTGCCATCTCCACAGAGCGCAATAGACACTCAATCCCATATAATTCACTAATTTTGGTAGGCAGGTGACCATCAAAATCATTCAATTATATCATTCTATAACAGGATAAATTTCATAGGCTATGTTTTTGAACATTATTACTTTGCTTTTTTTGAGATAGGATCTGATGTAGCTCAGGCTGGCCTTCAGTTGCTGGCTTTTTACTAAGTTGCTGAACTTAGTAAGTTGGGGTTGTTTTCGTTTGTTGGTTAGTTTCTTTTTTGAGAGAGAGAAAGACTAATGTAGTTCAGGCTGGATGTAGCCAAGGATGACCTTGAACTCCTGATCTTCCTGTCTCCACCTCCCAGGTGCTGGGATTCTCAATGGGCCAGCACATCTGGCTAGTAACTTAGTTAAATACAGAAAGGTTTTTACTATCTTTATAGGACCATATATAACTTTCTTTTTTATTATTCCGTGTTATAGGATCTGCCTACCTGTAGTTGGCATAGCATTAATATTTCCTTGGAAAATACTATCCTTAGAAATGGATAGGTCTAACAAAATTAAAAACCTTGTTATAAGGAAGCTAAGATGGTATGAATCAGCATAACTCATCATTTTCCAGACAAGGAAACCAAGGTTCAGAAAGACTCAGCATCCTCACACCTTCTTCAGTAAACAATGGATAGACACTTGCTAACATTCATTCCCAGTAAAGGATACGCATGCTGTGTGGAAGTAAAATGAGTCAGTGTGTAGTCAGAAAGGAAAACTATTTATAAGAGCACTTACTTTCTTCAGGTGAAAAGATCTTTGTAGCAGCCGTACCTGTGATTTTAACATTACAAGGAATGCCAAAAGGAGCCTCTCCTACAGTCCCAGTAGTCCCGCCCTGACTGCATGCACACCCTAAGTCAAGTTTCTGTTGCATGAACTAAAAACAAAACAAAACAAAAATGGTGGCTTTAATGCCTATTTATTTGCTGTCTGGAAAGAAAAAATAAAATTTACATGTACATGACAGAGAAAATGTCTTTAATCCAAGGGCCTTTCTGTTTATCCTCCCACACCTGCTGCAAAGGTGACTGTGTCTTTTCAAATTTCTACAACAAATCTTATAACTGAAAACTGTATGAGCATGTGACTTGTTAAAAACAATAAAAACAACAAAACAAACAACAAAAGCCTTCGGTCCACACTTCACTCTAAGCGTAATATGTCCAGTGGTGGTTTCCTCTACCTGTTCGAGGATGGCTTGGAAGCTATAGAGCCTGACGAGTCCCGAGCTGTACATTACGATCAGTATTCCATGTGACAAGGTAGCATCTGTGACGTTCTCGAAAATCTAAGGGGAAAGACAGATATCACCTAAGAAAGGACCTTCAGAAGGCCGGTCCTCTGAGTCCTCAAAACCTCTGTAACCTTCCCTGCTTTATGCCCAGGTCATCACTGGTGCCTCACATTAAGACTGACTAAAATCCAGCAGCGTGAGGCTAGGATGAGGCAAGCAGTAAACCACTGGATCCTCAGGCTGCGGCATCAATAGAAGCCCTATACACAGGGCTCAAAATGATGTATCAGCGTCCATTTACTGTACAGCTTTGTCGATACACAGTAATTAAAAATTCGACCTTTTACTGAACAGTGGTATACATGGAGGCAATGTAATTTTAAATGAGTATTTATCAGGTATATCCAATAGAGACTCATTATTTAGAATAAAATATTCCTCATAAAGACAAATATTTATAGCTTCTTTTTTGGGGGAGGGGGGGTTTGAGACAAGGTTTCTCTGTATATCAGCCCTGGCTGTCCTGGACTCACTCTGTAGACCAGGCTGGCTTCGAACTCACAGAGATCCACCTGCCTCTGCCTCCCGAGTGATGAGATTAAGGCATATGCCACCACGCCTGGCTATTTACAGCTTCTTGAGGCAAAACAATTGGATCTTGGAAAGTATTATAAAAGAAAAGGTCAACTGCAGACGTGTGTTACATGTATAATACATGTGTGTTACATGTATATGTGTTACATGTATAATGCGTGTGTTATGTGTATGTGTGTTACATGTATAATGTGTGTGTGTGTGTGTGTGTGTGTGTGTGTGTGTGTGTGTGTGTGCAGATAGGAAGCCTATGCCCATGTGTGAAGTACAAGATAATGACACCAGGTATCCTGCTCTAGCACTCTCCACTGTATTCCCTTGAGACAGGGTCTCTCTCACTGAATCTGGAACTTTCCACTTTTGCAGCTAGACTAGCTGCCCAGAAGCCCTGGGTAACCTCTCCTGTCCAGTGCTACGGTTCCACAGTCATGCCTTAAATGCCACGGTCATGAATTTTAACTCACATCTCATGACTGCATAGCCAGTACTCCCACCCACTAACTTACCTCCCTAGTTCCCACCTCCATGTTTTTATCATTGTGTTCTTTAATTTCTAATGAGGTTTGATTTCTCAATTGCATAAAAAACAACACTATAAAGACCAAACGCCTACAGACATTTATCTAGAGTAAGGCTTTGGCTTTTTGTTCCCTAAAATTTCTGTTCTTGAATCTTGTGATGATTTTCTATGCAGCTCTGAAAAAGAACACGATGCTGTGCCTATGTTAATAGTCAACAAAAAAGCAAGGTAGGCATACCTTTTTTCACAGTACTGAAAGAAGTATAGAGGAACTAAAAATCCATTGAGTTCTATTCAGGAAAGATTACTCAGTGAAGATGCACCACAGTGATAAACAGTGTGAGCACATGGCCGCTCAAGGGCCTCCTCACCCCTCTATACTTTCAATACATATAACAAGTGAGAGATGGGGTTCAACCCTGCATCACAGTAATCAAAACTAAATCCTTCAAATGACTATGTTGGATACATAAGAATAAACAGGAACAATTTTGACTTTGCCAGCCTTTTTTGTGTGTGTTCCTGCTGAAGAATGTAATACACATATAATTACTTAATCCACAAGCATAAAGAAAACAATGAAGTTACAAGTTGGGCTTTTAGTCATTTTCTTATAAAGATAATTACGGTTTGCTTTGAGTTGGGTAGCTCCTAGCTTTTTAATTCCCTATTCCTGGTTCCACACTTTGAAAAGAAATACTTTGGTAATTCAAAGATCTAAAAATTAGTAAATAGCTGCTCAACTTCTAATAGAATACCCTGTCACAATGTAGAATACTTAAAAGTGCCTAGCACAAAATAAACAAGGAGTGATAACTAATATTATTCTCTTATTATGCGATTTAGTACAAGTTTTCACAAAGGAAATGCTTAGATTTAAATAGTTTACTAGTAGATATTAGTAGACACTCAAGTTCTTGTCTCCTACAATATTTTAAGTGTTTAGCGACTAGTAGAAGAACTCCCAAAATAACTTTCCACAAAGTGAAAATTTTTAAAAACTAAGACTATTGACTTTTCTACTCAATTGAAACTTGGCCCTTTTTTCCTCCCATGTACTGCAAAAGTCAAGATACATGGGAACATAATAAAACCCACACTGCATGAGTTAGAAAATGTATATATTCCATTACAAGTCTTGTTTATATATTATAAACCAAATTTTAGACCTGTACCTTGTAATTAAAATGAGACATTTTTGTTAAAGCTTAATGATCATTTTAACAAGCTTTGAAATGTTCCCTTTGAAAAAAATTCCTTAGGCATTTCATAATTTTACAAAATAGCAGTTTGTTAATGACCACAGGTTTCCAACACTAACACTAACCCCCCTGAGGCACAAAATCAAGCAGGACACTGAAGGAGTAGTTACACTTCTTCCCAAGTCAAATGTTCACATTTTGATATGAAATAAGACAGACCAGTAAACATTTCATAGAAGAACATTCCCAATCAGAACATCTAAAAATAAATGAGGATTTTATACCTAATTGTCGATAAACTATTGCAATTACGTAATGCGTGTGGTGGTGCGCACCTTTAATTCCAACACTTGGGAGGCAGCAGCTGATGAATCTCTGAGCCCAAAGCTAGCCTGGTCTACATAGTGAGGTCCAGGCTATCCAGGGCTTAAGAGAGACTACATTAAGAAAAAAAGTAAAGAAGGAAGGGAGGGAAGGAAGGAAGGAGGAAAAAAGTTAGCTTTTACCTTTTTGTTGATCTCTAGAATCCCTATAAGTGAAAAGGGTAGAACCCGGAATACTGCAAGGTATAACAAAACAGGCTGCTGAATGCCTGCCTAGAAGAAAAGGAAACAATTATGGGCAGATCTCCAAAGTACTTTAGAAAACACTTATCTTCATGAGTTCGAAATATATATCTGCCCTTAGCATTTACTTATACAAAAGTTTTCATGAATTGAGAATGTCCATGTACTTAGACTGAAAATTATTTCACCAGTAAAGCAAACACACTATCTTCCAGCTCACTAATCCCCCCAGATCCTCACACACGCAGTACATAAACAGAAAACTCTACCGAAGGAAACATAAGTATTTCTTACCACCAAAGCACTATGTATGTGTATTGTGAACTGGAGTTCTAATACTAATGAACCTTACCAAAAGCATGGTGTTACCATGGCCATGTCACAGAAAAGACTTACATTGGTATGAGTGTACTGAAGATAGACAATATGTCAGAAAAGCTTGAATGATTTATCATCTTGAAGAAGAGAGCTCCTTTATCTTGAAAAACAAGTTCCCAACAATTTCCATTATGAAATGCAAAATAATCTATCTACTTCTTTAGTATAGAATCAAGGGAGTATCTTCAATTTAGGGGTGGAACAGCTGTCCGCCCCACCACAGAAAAATTCTGCTTGAGCAGAAACAAGGTTTGAGTGCCAAGACTAGCAATCAGAACCATAGGAAGTGAAAGTTAAAACACAAACAAATCCAAAAACAGAATGAGAAGTTTAAAGCTCCGGAGACCTGCCCTTTTAAAGAGACATACTTTGACTAAGCCAAGCTCCATGTTCTAAGACCTAAAGGCAGATGTAACTTGTATATCCTGACCAAAACTACTGCTTATTGGCTAGAGATTGCGTGACACACTCTTGAATGGAGAAATACTTAAAAGACTTCATAATGCTATCAGGTGATAAATACAATCCTTAATACAGAGTACCGTGCACAGTTAGACTGATGTTCTTCAGGTGGCACATTAGACCAGAAACTTCTAGAATTCTAGTGAAATGTTGTGTTACTTTGTTACAGTCTTTCATACAGTCAAAAGGACGATTTTATAAAACTGTCCTTTACCAAAGCAGGGAGCAACACAGTGAGAGTGTGAAAGAACACAACAGTAGACTGTAACCCTTTCTTGGGCTTGGCCACTTCAATAGTGCGAGGAAAAGACCAAAGAGATCCCAGTAAAAGGTATGTGGTCATGCTATTACTATGACTGGGCAAGATATAGGAAATATTATAGATGACAATTATTAGGTCTGGTGAAATGGCTCCGTGGTAAGGTGTCTGTCCCTGGAACCCTCAGATAGAAAAAGAGAAATGACTCCTGCAAGCTGTCCTCTGTTCTCCCCCACACGTGGGCTGTGACATGTGCCCTAAGCCCCACACATATGGACAAGTGAAACTTGAAATTGTCTAGTGAAGTTTTAAAAGCTAAATGACAGCTTTATTTGGTCAGTGGTGGACACAAAGACAGAGAAAGCAGATGAGATGAACGAAAAGCAGAGGGTGAAGGAATGTGCTGGGGTTGATAAGAGAACACTTGATGTCTTGATGTGTGATTATTTAAATAAGGTAAAAAGAGAGGAACCATTTGTTAAAAGATTCCTAAGTCAGGTACCGTAGCACACACTTGCAACTACAGCATTTGGCAGGCTGAGGCAGGAGGATCTCAGTTTGAAGATAGACACAACCAGACTCTGTCTCAAAAACCAAAACCAGAACATACAACACCCCAAACAAAAAGGCACCCCAGAATTCCAAGTAAGTTCCCTGACAGTCAATGTTGCAGGGATTTTTTTTTAAAGGCTATGTTTTACATTAAACACAAGGAGGAACTCAAATATAGATCTTGCCAAAAGCAAACAGAAAACTGTTGCTTCTTATTACAGTTGGTTTTTATATGTCCTGTCCTGGGATAAGAACAGAAAATCTTTACAAGAAAAAAAAAAAGTCTGTCTTTTATAAAAATGTTCAATAAATGTTTTCTAAGTATTTCCTTATCAGTCACCAACAGAAATAAGTCTCCTGCTAGGTAGTTCTTGGTTTTATAAAGTCCAGTAAATCCTCTGTGATGCCTTTTTTTTTTTTTTTTTCAAAACAGGGTCTCACTATGCAATCCTGGCTAGCCTGGATCTCAGAGATCCTCCTGCCTCTGCAAGTGCTGGGACTAAGGGCTTGCACCACCATGCCTAACGAATTCTGGGTGATTTCTTAAAGAGAACAGCTGAGGGATGTAGCTCAGCCCTGGAGCACTGTCAGGCATGCATGGTTCAATCCCCGGTACCCCAAAATAAATAAACAAATATAAAATAGAGAGAAGCCCATTTGAATAGTTGGTTCAGACAGCACTCTCCAGACACCAAGGGCCATTAGCTTTCACAAGTGTGCAAATCCCAAGGCCACAAATGTCCCATGCTGCGGACCTGCCGGGCGGCTGCAGAGTCTTTGTTCTGTGCTGACTTGACTGTGATGACCTCCTGGGGGGTGTCCCAGCTCAGGTACCTTTTGGAAGAACAAAGAGGAATTGAAAGTTTTGGGTTAGTCCCTTATTCTCAAAATCAACAAAATATTATACTTTATTTCTTTATGTTTTATTTGCTTATTTTACATTTTTATTTATTTATTTTTTTGAGATAAAATCTGGCCTAGGACTCTTTAGGTAGCCCAGGCTGACCTAGAACTTGCTGAGTATTCCCAGTGCTAAGACAATAGACATTAACTGCCATGCTTGGTGTGGTATTTTATAATTAGGGGGTTTTTGTAACTTAAATTATTATAAAAGCAAAGTAATCTATTTGAAAACAAGTAACTTTAAATTTTTCCTCTAGATCCTTATATACATCTCTACTTAAATTTTAATTCTTTTGGAGTCTTTTTTTTTTTTTTTAATGGTTTTTCAAGACAGGGTTTCTCTGTGTATCCCTGGCTATCCTAGACTGACTTTGTAACTCAGGCTGGCCTTGAACTTGATTGAGTCACTGAGGATAACTTTGAAAGCCTGATCTTCCTGGCTCAGCCTTCTATGTGTTGGGGGATTATGAGCATCTGCTGGTGTGCCAGGTAAAATTTGTTTTTTGAGGAGGGTGTTGAGATGGTTCAGTGGTTAAAAGCACTTGTTGCTGTTACAGAGGAACCACACTCAATTCCCAACACCCACATGATGGCTCACAACCATACATGCTTCAGTTCTAGGGGATCTGATGCCCTTTTCTGACCTCCATGGGCACTGGAGTACATACATGGGCACATGTATACACACACACACACACACACACACACACACACACACACACACACATACACACACGCAGAACACTCACACAAAAATAAAGTGAATACATCTATAAAAGCATTTTAACCTAAGAGTGTTCAAACCTTAGAAAGTGAAATAACCAGGCCTTTGGGGTGTGGTCTAGTTGGGAGAGGGCTTACCCTGCATGCACAAACCTTGCTCTAACATCACAACAGAATAAACTGGGTGTGATGGTGATGCCTGCAATCCCAGGACTTGGGAGGAAGAGGTAGGAGTTCAAGTTCAGTTTGAGAGCCAGTCAGTCTCAAAAAGCAAGCAAGCCACCACACAAACAAAACACCCTCCTACACACACACACACACACACACACACCATTTCCAATTGATTTTTATTTATTTACTTATTTATTTTGGTTTTTCAAGACAGGGCTTCTCTGTGTAGCCCTGGCTGTCTTACAACTCACTGTAGATCAGGCTGGCCTCAAACTCAAGAGATGCATCTCCACCTGACTCTCAATTGCTGGGATCAAAGGTATACACCACTACATCCATTTCCAATTTAAAATGGGAATTATAAGAAGTGTTTAAAATATTACTTTTATAAATTGCATAATCACATTCATTCTAAAATGTATGTCTAATTATAAACCAGTAGTTAAAATTGCATGTCTTGGATTGTACTAGGATGGAGAACCCAGCAGCCATCTATCTCTAACTATTGTGTATGGGCTAATTACTTATTAGGACTACAAAGATAAATAATGTAGGTCACTAGCCTCAGATCTTCAAACAGAGCAAAGTGAGAGAACAAAAAGAGTAGTCTATAAATAAAGCAGGATCATAAAATATACTGGAAAACTGGGGACAGAGGGTAGGACTGAAGAGGGGCTTAAGATTTCCTAGGGCACAGATCTCAAATTTTTACAACAGAATTTAAATGCTAATCTCACAGCTGGTACCTGAACTTGCAATAGGAAGCAAGGTATATTTTTTCCAGGACTTCCCCTGTAGTCGCTGATATACGAAGCAGCCAGTTGTGAGCAGTGAGTGCTATGAGCGAGGACTTATAGTCTGATGGGTCAGGAAGTGTTTCTCCCTAAAAAAAAAAAAAAAAAAAAAAAAAAGTATGAAAACAAACTGCTTGGCTATGAAAAATCTGTAGTACTCTATGTCCAAAGAAAATGGCTAGTTACCTCATCAAATAAGTAAACCAAAGAACCATCATTTATTTTAATGCTTTTAAAATTCATCATCATTATTATTGTGTACATATGGGTGTGTAAGCCACAGTACAGATGTGGAGGACAACTAAGTGGACTCAGTTTTCTCCTTCCACTTGCTTGCTGTTTGCTTGAGACAGGGTTTCACCATATAGCCTTGGCTGACCTGGAACTACCTATGTAGATCACGATGGCCTCATACTCAGAGATCCACCCGCCTCTGCTGAGATTAAAGGCCTGTGCTCAGCTCCTCCTGCCTTTATGTGGGTTCTGGGGCTCAAACTCGGGTTGTCTGGCTCGCATCACCCAGAAGTTAAGTGCCTTTAACCACTGAGCCATCTCATGGTGCAGGTCTACTGCAGAAGGGAAAGAGCAGCAAAGTGTTGACTTTCGGTTACTGAAGTTATGAATTGAGAAGTTGACTCAATGTGGCATTAGCTTAGGTAAAACATGAATAGGAAGGAATAGGTTGTGCCTCTGTATAAGGTACTAGAGCTGTCTTCCTTCTCATGCTTGCTTTTGGTTTCTTTGGTTTTATTTGTTTATTTTTGTTGTTTCTTAGGCAGATCCTGTATAGTGCAGACTAACTGTGAATTGGTCCTCCTGCATTCAAGCTGATGTTGTAATTTTTAAGTGTATTAACTACTTATCCTAATTCATAGGCAATGAGATGAATGCTTTTATACTACAATAACTTATGTGTCATTTCATGTAGATCTTACAGTTATATCTATTCCTACTTAAGAGAAATTGAAACAAGTATATATTTGAACTAGTTTTTTAAACCAAAAGTGGCATTTCATACATTATCTCAGACACAAAACAAAATAGAGTTCTAATTTTAAAGTAGTTTTGCATTCATATATTAATAACACAGCATTCTTTTGAGTTCTTCATAAAAAACCTTGTGTCACCACAAATAAAAACAAAATCATTTAACTGTTTATGGAATAAGAGTAAGAATTAGGTTAATTTATTTTTCCAAGACTATATTTTAGATGTTTGAATTGGTATATTCAAACTTTCTCAATAAGAAACCTATCATCTCTCTAATCCTCCCTCAAGAAAATAGATTAAAAGGTTTTAAATTGTTTAAGGCACAATTATTTACAGCTTTCAATTAAAGAGGAAGAAAACAGGCTTCTAACTTTCTAATTTCTAAAAAGGAGGCTTCTATGAAAAGAGAGTAATTATAGGGAGGTTGACAGTTTAAAAAATTACAGCTTTATGGAAAAACAACAGCTTGGAAAAAAATTAACATTAAATTCAGAATGCTGCTGCTCAGGGCTTAGACAGTACTTTTGGTTACAGACTGGGAAGTCTCTTCTCTTAAAGAGTGACTGACCACACTCACAGATGTGATTAATTCTCTGTGGTGCTTCCTAAGAGGATTTCTTAGAAATGATACTATGAAAAACTTTGAAAAGGGAGAATTGTCCTTCAAAACAGGGCTGTAATTAAAAGAGTTTGGTAGGATGGTTTGACAATCACTGTGCATGCTAGCATTATTAGAAGCAGTAGAATTAAAGACTGAGGAGGAAATTTACAAGAACCCTTTGGACTTTCAATGATCCCTATTTATTTTTTCCACAGACCAATTCCTCCAAGCTTCTCTGGTATCTGAATGCTAACATTCTAAGGACACAGTGTCCTGAAAGGTGCATGGCAGGGCAATGCTGGCCTAACAGGATGACTTTTGTACTGTAGTTTTAGTTTTGATACATTCATAGGTAGAATTTGTATGAATTTAATTTCAAAGATCTACATAATATCTGCTCACAATAATTTGCTTTAGAATAGGAGTGGAATGATCTCAAACACTAAGAATGATTATAAACTACCTTATATTGTTATAAAACTTTTAATTAGTTTCTAACTTTTTTAAATTTACAAATTATTTCTAGTTTTAAGTTTTTCATAATAAACAAAATACATGATACATGTATATACTTCCAGGTTCTCTAGGTGGATGGAGTCCAAGGTTCAAGCTTATCCTCAGCTACATATCAAATCTTAAGCTAACCTGGGCTCATACATAAGCCTGCTCAAAATAAACATTATATGAATAATAATAAATGAATTCCAATACTGATTTCAAAAAAATATCACATTTGTATGTGTGTGTGTGTGGTGTGTGTGTGTATGTGTACACGAGAAGAGGTCATGAACTTGAGAAGGAGTGTGTATAGAGGAACATGGAAGGAATTGAAATGGGCAGAGTGTAGGGCTTCTGTGTTTATGTAAATACTGTACTCATGTATGAAATCCCTTTTTAAAAATGAAATAAATGAGCCGGGCAGTGGTGGCGCACGCCTTTAATCCCAGCACTTGGGAGGCAGAGGCAGGCGGATCTTTTTTTTTTTTTTTTGTTTCGAGACAGGGTTTCTCTGTTTAACAGCTCTGGCTGTCCTGGACTCACTTTGTAGACCAGGCTGGCCTCGAACTCGCAAAGATCCGCCTGCCTCTGCCTCCCAAGTGCTGGGATTAAAGGCGTGTGCCACCACCGCCTGGCTGGCAGGCGGATCTTTGTGAGTTCGAGGCCAGCCCGGTCTACAAAGTGAGTCCAGGACAGCCAAGGATACACAGAGAAACCCTGTCTCGAAAAACAAAACAAAACAAAACAAAACAAAAAAAAAAAAAAAAAAAGAAAGAAATGTAAAAAAATGAATTAATAAGCAAACATTTAAGTGCTGGAGACGCTTTAAAAAATCAATGTTCTAGAAAGAAATCTCACCACTGGGCATTCCCATAATAAAGCATCCTCAATTTTTTCTGATTTGGAACATTTTGGCATTTCATAAAGTTTTCTTGGCTCTGATGCAACACTGGAGGGAAAAAGGAAAAAGCATTATTATTATTATTATTATTAGTTTTAAACTGAGAAATCTTTGCTCAAATTTGAGACATTTCTTTCACATGTCTGTAGCCTCCAATTCTAACTTTCTATTGTTTTCCTTCACTGTTGTGTTTTTTCTGATCACAAATTCATAATACACAAACACAGGAAAAATGTAAAAAAAAAAATTCAGGATGAAATAGTTTTATAAACTCTCCAGAAAATAGGGGTTTGGAGAGATGACTCCCAGTTAAGAGCCCTTGCTCGTCTTCCAGAGGACTTAAGTTTGGGTTCTAGCATGCACATCAGGAAGCTCACAACATCTGTAATTTCAGTTCCAAGGGATCTGATGCCTCTGGTCCCTACAGGTGCCTTCCTTTATTCACACATGTAGGTGCACACACATAACTAAAATTAATAAAAATATTTAAAATAGTTTATACTAATAAAACCACTTAAAACAAACACACATTTTGGTTCATCTTCTAGATTTTCCTTATGTAAATGGAGTTACTTGGACATCCCTTTACAAAATAGCATTATACTGAATTCTTAATTAAATCCTTAAACATTTACTGTTAAATGTCTGTTGAATCCACTGAGTTCATTCTGTTGCTCTGATACTTAAAAATGATAATATATAGATTTTAAAAATCCTATTATGTGTTGGCTAGTTTTATGTCAACTTCACACAAGCTAAAGTCACCAGAGAGAGGGAACATCAATTGAAAATGTGAATAAGATCAGGCTGTAGGAAAGCCTGGAGGGCATTTTCCTAATTAGTGACTGATGAGGGTACCATTTTTGTGGTACCATCCCTAGCCTGGAGGTCCTGGGTTCTATATGAAAGCAGGATGAGCAAGACAGAGGAAGCAAGCCAGTTAGCAGCAGTCCTCTACATCAGCCCCTGCCTCCAGGTTCTGGTCCTGCTTGAGTTACTGTAAGTCAAACAAACCCTTTCCTCCCCATATTTCTTTGATCATGGTGTTTCATAACAGCAATAGTAACCCTGACTAAGACACATTAGTTTGAATGGGCATTTGTGGATAGGAAAGGAAACACTTTTTATGTATATTTTATTCCTTTCAGAAATATTAACTATGTCCACTATCATCGAACATTGTATCTTCTAGCAACTTCAGGACCAACCTACAAAACATTTAAAGTGCTCTGTCAGGCCACACTGTCACCACCCAAAATGGGAACATTGTAGCCATGACACTTACTTTCCAAACAGTCTCACTATGGTGACCAGGCTGCTCTCAAGCCATTCTCCTTGCCTCTGGGCAGGCTCCTCTGGGCTGGGGCTACAGCCTACCACCCCACCCCCACCCCAGCTAGTCCCTCCTGAGAACTACTGAGATGTGGTCATGGGTTTTTTTTTTTTCTTTTTAACATGTGAACTTTAAAGTTCAACTACTGTAAAGAGAAACAATTTTTTAGGATGACATTTTATTCACCTTTGATATTCTCTCAGTAACTCAAAGGTTTAAATCAAACTGAATGTCACAGGAGTGAAAGCAGTCTCATGTGATTCTACCTGTGGGTGCAACACTCCTCAACACCATGGTGAAGAACAGCTGTATCACTTATCACGAGGACGTTAATCAATGGCATTTACCTTGACTGAACTTTTTAAAATCAAAACAACTGTCTCACTTGGGAAAGCAATGCTCTGGGCATTAAACAGTACCTCAGTCACTGTTACCACTGTAAGGTATGATGACGAGCAAGCAGGATGAACATATAAGAGAATGTCCAGATTTTCATTGCTATTCTAGAGGCTTATATACACTATTTTCAGAAAAACTGATGAAAATGATTAAAAGACAATCACTTAAAGCCTTTGGTTGTTTTTTTTTTTTTTTTGGTTTTTCGAGACAGGGTTTCTCTGTGTAGCCCTGGCTGTCCTGGACTCACTTTGTAGACCAGGCTGGCCTCGAACTCGCAAAGATCCGCCTGCCTCTGCCTCCCAAGTGCTGGGATTAAAGGCGTGCGCCACCACCGCCCGGCTCCGACTTTGGTTGTTTTTATAAAAGCACATGAAGAAGTATTTATTCAAGAAAATCTCCTGGAATTCAGTAAGAACTTCCTTCTTCTAGCTCAACAAGATGGTATCACAGCTCTAAACTGTATAACCAAGAGTTCCAGGGCCCTTCACCCTGCTGCTTTGACTTGGAAGGCAATCTCCGAAGAACCGTCAGGCTTACACCATTTTCATCCAGCCCCAGCCATGTAGTGTTGGTGCTGAGTCCTATGTCGGTGTAGTTGAAAATTGGGACTCCTTTCTGCCCAGGCCCCATGGAGGCTCTACCTTGGTATAACCACAGTGTAGAATAATAGAGCCTTGACCATGCTTCTCTTTCTTTGCTAAGGTGAGTATTCTGTCCACCTGAACTGTTCAGCCCTAACTATTAGGTGAGTCACTCTGTCAAGTCCTGTGCCCGTGTCCATAGAGTTGGCTTGAAGACTGCCTGGCAAGAGAAGCAGGCCACAAAACAGGCAGGCCCTAGTTCTTTCCAATAAAACTGACTGTCTGCAATAGATATGGAGAAGTTGAAGTATGTGTGCACTCTATAAATCATTGGAAGTTACATCCAAGGGAATGGGGGGTCATGGATAGATTTACTAGCTAGCACTAAAGGCTAACTTGTAGGTTTAGCTGATTTTCCAAAGAACCAAAAAGGGTACCAACCAGACTCAAGGCAAACCTTAAAATTCACTAGTCTCTCTGATTTCTAGTTTCTGATCCAACAAGAAAAGAATTTAGATGCTATCGCTTCTGAGATAGCTCAGCTGGTAAAATGCTTGCCGTGCAAGCATGAGGACCTGTGTTCAGATCCTATCACTCATAGTTTCTGCCACTTGAAATCTGGGAGTTGCAGAGGTGGGGGCAGGCAAATTCATAGGGCTTGCTGGCCAGACCATCTCCTGGAATCCTATCTTCCCCGTCTAGCAAAAGAAGAAGACCCTGTCTCAACCACAAGGTGGCTGGCTCCAATGAATGGCACTGAAGGGTTGATCTATTGCCTCAGCACACACAGAAAGAAAATACCCATCATTTTTAGAGATGCAAAGTGAAGAATGTATGTTTAGAATGTGCTTCAAAATATTTGCCATCAAGATGAAGGAAAGAGGGCTGGAGAGACGGCTCAGCCATTAAAGGCTAGGCTCACAACCAAAAATATAAGATGAAGGAAAGAGGCAGCTTGATAATTTCTTAATCTAGGTAACAGGCATGGGAGCATCACTTCAGTGTGCCTTTGTCTTCAGGCTGACCTTGAGTGGCTGTAGATGAGGGCTGACTGATAAATATTATGTGTCTATAAATACTATATTTTTTTCTTTTGGAAAGAAAAATAAGTACTTCTAAAACAAAATCAAATACCCATCTCCTAAGCAGCATCTAATCACTTCATAACCCATTTTCTCAAGAGGATTGAGGGAGAGGATTGGGGACATTTAGAGACAAGGTTTCTCTGTGTATCCTTGGCTGTCCTGGACTCACAGAGATCCGCCTGGATCCGCCTCCAGAGTGCTGCTCTTTTAAATGTTATAAAGCAGCAAATAGTGCTGAGAGACGTATTATTTTGCCTGTGCTATAATTTTGCGTGAAATGAGTATTTACAAAAATGAAACCTGCATCTTTAGATTTAACGAGGTTTTAAAATCACATACACTTTCCACCTATTTTTATTATGGATTCGTTTGTTTCATCTTCCTGTTTCACTAAGCACTGAAGAAGCCATGTGGTTCTATAAAAACTATCGTCAGATGAATTACAGCAAAAAACCATCACCAAGAATTTACCTGCTGACACAGCACCGGTAATTGTCAAAATATATTCTTCCTCTCTCATAGGCTATAGGTGACTTGGAATGAGTTGTCCAAACATTCTTAAATTTAGTACTCTCCTGAAAGATGCAAAGAATTTCAGTTTAGGAAAGAGCCCAGCCTCCTGCCATATTAGGTGGGTAGTTTAAATCTACAGTTACAAAGAATAAAAAGCTTTATTCTTTTTCCCTCTACCCACACGTGTTGTTAACTGGATGCCGGACTTTTTTTTTTTTTTTTTAACTAAAGCCACGAGGCGGATCTATGAACACCTATTTCCTAACACCCTAATTGCAGATCACGGATGCCCTCCCCACTTATGACCCCCAAAGGGGAATCAGAGCGCGTAAAAACTGCACACTGGCAGGAGGCTGGACCCCAGCTCTCCGACAACAGCAGGCGTCACCTGGCACACCAGCGCCCGCAGGATGTCCAGGTTAGTCCTCTGCACCACGCCCGCGTCCCGTGCGAAGAAGCCCAGAGCCCGGCGACTTAGCCTGCGGCACACATTGGCTTTCGGGGTCCGACCCATGGTGGCTCGGGGTCCACAGGGCCCAGGAGGGGTAGCAGCTGCCACCTGCGAGCCTCAAAGGAAAGCTGACGCGGGAGACCCGCACTAGGCACTCGGGACAGAAAGCAAGGGATAGCACCGCACGGGTATGGCGCAAAGGAACAGAACCAACGGCGGCTTCTTGGCCTTTCCTTGGGCTCTGGGGATTACCGCTGCACCTCGCGGCCTGCCGTAGCCACTCCCTCTCCCGGAGCCACTCCCTCTCCCGGAAACGTAGTTCCCGAGGCCTTCCCCCCCCCACCCCCCGCCTTCTTTTTTCAGAACTACAATTTCCATCAGTTACAGCGAGGGATGGCCCCGCCCCTCCGCGCCCCGCTCCGCCCACAGCCCTCCTCTCCTGGCCCTGATAGGGCTGCGCCGTACGGTGGCGCATTGGGCCGGTCGCCTTCCGGGCTGCAGGCGGCTAGCAGGGAGACCCTTGGGGGCGCTGTGCAGCTGCCTCCTGGTGCTGCTTCATCTGTGTGTCCCGCACCCTGGGAGGCAGTCCCTTTCCGCCCTGGTCTTGGGATGCCTGTCAGCCCCCACTTTGGCCCTTCGAGTCTCTGGCCACGTGTCCGGAGGGGTGTTGTGTCCAGTGGGACCCTCCAAAGGTACGCCCCGTGGCTTTCCCTCAGCCGCACGTGGAACATTGTGGATGAGGTTGACTTAAACTTTGGTTATATAAACACTATGCCTTTGTATTGTAATTAGTGGTGGAAGATGCTGGTTTTCCCACCTAAGTTGGATTGAATTTCTCTTTCCCAGAGGCCCGCCCTTGTGTGGCCATCGGGGACCCTGACTGGTTTTGTGGTGTAATTGGCTGTGTTTTCCTCCTCCTTCCATTTTTTTCCTTATAGGGAATAAAATATGAAATGATTGCATTGTTATTTGGACTGCCTAAGATCATCCAGATTGACTTCCCTAACATTCTCTGTTAACTAGCTCTAGCTCTGCCTGTGTGTTCAAAATTCCCAGCACACTAAAACTTGCGTAACTGTATACCAAATACTACCCGTTACATCATTGTAAATCACGTTAGTGTGGCGACTACATCTTTCACATAGACTTGGCGTGCCACTCCTTCACCTTCGGTGCTTGAAGAAAAAGTCAGTAATCACACCAGCTTTCTGATTGACAGAAGTACAATACCGGATGAGTGCCGAGTCAAATTTTAACCGCTCAGTTTTATGTGTTTTGTGTTTTTTAAGGTGGGAGGGCATTTCTTGTGAGATCTGGCTTTTTTTTTCTTTACTGGTATTTCATGATTTGCTTATAGCATAGGGCAGAGTGCTTTGTGTATTTTTTAGAAAGCTCTACAATAGTTAATTTGGTCATTCATGAATGCAGCTGTCACTGAGAAAACTGGAACCCAGAAAAATATAGCCGGATTTTCTTTGGCTGACGTGAAATGCAAATCATTGCTGAATCGCACTCATCAGTTCTTTCTTCTCAGTGCAGCTCTTGTCTTTCTGTGTTTTCCCATCGTGGCCCAGCTTTTCTCTCTGGGCTTATTTTTCATATTACTTTTAAAACACTGCTGTAGTTGAATATTACAGCAAAAACAATAGCAAAAGGTGGGCATATTGCGATTGTACCCTCCACTCATTCTCTCCCACATATAAAGTGCCAGCGGTGAGTTATTCAATGGCTGGACACAGACCCCGACTCACGTATGATGGGCATCACCCTTATCGGCTGCCCACTATAATGGTGCTGTCTTTCTTGGTTTGGATCAAAGTTCCCCGCTTCTACCAGATCCAACTGCTTGTGGTCTGGGAACTCCATAAGCCTGAGAAGTCTGTTTACACGCTTGCTTCTCTTTTGCTTGCATTCCTGTCTGTGTGGTAACTTCAAGGCCAGTTGCCTCTAAGTGTTTTTCAGGTCTTCCTAAGTGGTATCAAGCTTGATCCCTAAATCATCATAGTAAGTGGTTTCTCTCATCATTTCCCACAGCCAGTGAGCAGGCTGGGGCTGTGGGGGAGCAAGAAGGTACGTCTCAACTACACAGCTTGGGCAGCCTCCACTCTTCCTTGCCCAGCATTCTGGAATGTTCTCTTCCTGTGGTATTTATCTTACCACTGAGCTCCCTAAGGAGACTCATTAGACTGTCTTTGCCTCTCCCACAACCAAGTCCTTTTGATTCTATTTCTGTCCAATCTTTTCATCTAAGCGGTATTGTGCATTCCCAGTTTTTTTTTAAATCCCATTATTAATTAGCCTTCTGATTGTTCTTTTTGCCTATAGTTGGATACTTTCCATCCCAACCTGCCGCGGTTTTTGTAGAGTGATTTTACTAATGCATAAAGCTGTCACGTCATTCTTAGTGGCTCCTCGTCACCCACTGCAGAATGTCTCAAACCAGAATCCAACCCAAGATCTTCCATTGTTAACATAGTGTTAGTATGTGAAATATATGCAAATGTGAAGCTATATATAAAGTCCTATGCTTCTTTTGTGCATCTGTAATAACCAGGCATTTGTAAACTAAATGAAGCAAAACTATATGAGCAGCAAATTCAAATGAATGCTTACTTGTTTTCTGTCATTGACACTGTTTTGCCAGACCTTAAAAAATTCAGAAAGCCTATCAGTCTGTCCTGTCCTTCATGGTACACTTTTCTTACTATGAGACCTGTATGTACTTTTCTAATGTTACAGGTTACTCAGGGCCTCCAGTCTTTATTTAAACCACAGAGAAACTTCCTCCTGCTCAGTGTGCCTTGACTTTATTTGACCTGCACTAGCCAACATCATTTACATACATTAAGTGACTTAGTTACTTTTCTTATTGCTGTAATGAAATACCATGACCCCAAAGCAACTTGGGTAGGAAAGGGTTTATTATATATATCCTGAATCACTGTTCACTGAGGGAAGCCAAGGCAAAAACTCAAACCCCAACCAAAGCTGATGCAGAGGCCATGGAGGGGTGCTGCTTACTGGCTTGCTTCTCATGGATTTCTCAGCCTGCTTTCTTTTACAACTTGGGGCCACCAGCCCAGGGCTGGCACCACCCACAATGAGCTAACCACCCCCCCATCAATCAATTAATTAAGAAAATGACCTACAGGCATGCCTGCCTACAGCCAATGCTTTGACCCTTTAATACAGTTCCTCATGTTGTGGTGATCCCCAACTATAAAATCATTTTCGTTCCACTGTTATGAATCATAATGTAAATATCTGTTTTTTGATTGTCTTAGGTGACCCCTGTGAAAGAGTCACAACCCACAGGTTGAGAACTGCTGTTATGGAGGCATTTGTTCCAACTGAGGCCTACTCCTCTCAGGCGATTCTAGTTTGTGTCAAGTTGACTTAAGAGTAGCCAGGACTTTTTCATTACTGTGTGTGTGGCAAATGTACAACTTGTTGCGTAGTGCACCCTAGACCCAAATGTGGGACCCGAAACCCTGGACAGCACTCAGATAAAAGGTAGTCATCTACACGATCCTGATTTTTGTTAAAGTTCTTTTTTTTGAAGATTTTTTTTTTTTATAATCAAGTTGAAAATAAAGGTTTCTCTCTCAGGATCCTAGTCTGGAGATTACATGCACAGATCCCTAAGGGTCCATAGAGGATCAACCAGAACCCCTTAGTGTCCTGTACAGGACATGGCATTATCTTTGCTTTGCTACTTTCTCAGCCTCATCTCTTGACCGTCCTTCACGTCTGCTCCTGTTCTTATGTTTGTCTACTTTCTGAAGCTTTTCTACTTCAGATTTTCTTTAGAGCTCTCCTTCTTTTCTTCCTTTTAGCTGTTAGGCTCAAGACTCTTCCCAGATGACATAGTTCTTCTTTCCCTGGCCCCTCCAGCTAAGCAGTGTGTCCCCATACAAGTGTCTGTATATGCTTGTGGTAGAAAAATGAGCTGTAATATTGTTCTGCCTCTTTAGCACACTGTTTAAAATATGTTTAATGCATGTGTATATTGAATGAATGAATGAGTGAATGGCCTACAGAACCAATGTGTAGAGCCTATGATCAGCCACCAAGTGCTGTTAGCATCCATGAAGATTTAGTGAATGAATGAATGAGTGAATGGCCTACAGAACCAATGTGTAGAGCCTATGATCAGCTGCCAAGTGCTTTTAGCATCTGTGAAGATTTAGTCTCCTCTTACTCTTTTTTTTTTAATTATTTTTTATTTCTTCAAGTTACATCTCAATCACAATCCCCTCCCTACTCGCCCCTCCAGTCCCACCCTTCCACCCTCCTCCCCCTCAACCCCCCCCTCCCCTTCTCTCTTTTTTTTTTTTTTTTTTTTAGATTAAGATATTTCTTTTTTCCCCCCAACAGCTCTCCCTTTCAGTCCAAAAAATGGTTCTTTTTCTTATAACTATAAATACAATACAAAACAACAGAAATTAATAGGCCACAATTATAAGAGTTATATGGCTTAGCATACATTCCCAATGTCCAGTCCATATGTATTTGGCACCTGACTTTAACATTCTACTATCTAACCATCTCCATGAGTTTAAAGTTCTATATCTAACTCAGCTTTCATACTAACTTGCCTCATAATTTTAAAAATATCTTCTTAGATCCAGAATACCCTCTTGATTCCTAAACAACTCAAAATTTAACTATGAGACTCTAGCTATCTATTCTTCAACCACCTCAGAGACCTGAGAGGGATAAATATATCTGATTATATAGGAAGTGCAGGGCCTGCAGCTTCCAAAACTAAAAAATGACATACCAGTGGCTGCCTGGACAGTTCCCATTTTCTCTCCATACATTACAGCATCAATCTTCAGCCATTTGGCCCCATTTCTCTGGCAGACATTGGTTGTAGAGCAGGAATTATGAAGGACTTACCTACCCTGTCTTGGCAGAGCTAGGCTGTCGACTTATCTGCTTCCAAGTTTTGTCCTTTTTGGACAGAAGTCTGTCTACAGTTGAAGCAAGGGATTTTTCTTACCAAGAGAACGGCTTACCACCAATTCAATCATCTCCCACTGGAGATTCTTCGATGCTCATCTTCTACTTGGAGTAGAATAGGGGGTGCTGTCAGGAGCTGACATGTCTCGATATCAAAAAATCTTAAGTTAAGAAAACATCTTTGAATGCCATATTCTGCAGATCTCTTGAGGTTTTTGAAGATGCCCTATCTATCTCTTATATTTAGATAAGCAAATATTGCTTGTCTCTTAGCAACTTGATTTCTGAGTAGCTTAGAAAATAACTGTGATAGACTGTCATAGTAACTAACAAAATGACACGTTTTCATGACTATTAGTTTCCATTTCTTAATTATCCTAAACAGTTTATGTCGGTTGGTAGCAAAAGGTCAAAACTTGACATTTCATTTTTAAGTATTACTATGAACAGTACCTTTAAGAAGCGTTACCCTTAATATTGTATCAATATACAAAGATCAATACCAATGTGACCAAATATAATCTTAATTTTGTATCAATATACAAAGATCAATACCGATGTAGCCCAATACAATCTTAATTTTACATCAACATACAAGGGTCAATACCATTGTGGCCAAATATAATCTTAATTTTGTATCAATATACAAAGATCAATACCGATGTAGCCCTATACAATCTTAATTTTGCATTAATATACAATGATCAATACCAATTTAGCCAAATATAATATTAATTTTGTATCAGTATACAAAGGTATAAAGCTATATTCAATAATCTGTCCTTTTTTCTTTTTTCCTCTTACTCTTTAAATCAAATGTTTGATTTTTAGATGTTTATATGATTTGCTTAAAGAAAGATGATTTAACTGAGTAAGCACTCAGGCTTTTAAATGTTTGTTCAAGAACAAAACTTGAAGCAAGGCCATTGTTCAACAGTTACTGCCCTCTGCCTGGACTGGGACCTGTTTTGGCATAGGATATAATAGTGACTGTGATAGCACCAGCTAGAGTGGTTCATAGCCTGTGGGGCCACGTTAGACATCCTCCATATCAGATGTTTACATTATGATTCATAACAGTGGCAAAATTACAGTCATGAAGTAGCAATGAAATAATTTGATGGTTGGGGGTCTCCACACCAGGAGGAACCGTGTTAAAGGACCTGGAGCGTTAGGAAGGTGGAGAACCCCTGAACCAGACGGCACTAAGGGTTGCATCTGATCACTACTGATTGAAGGCATCCATTTTCAGGTAACGGGGATCACTGTAAGGAGAATAAAACGGGGAGCCTCACTTTAGCCAGAGTGGTCAGAGACAGCCTCTCTGAAGGGGGGACTTTTGAGCTGAGGGGTGAATGATGAGGAGGATTGCTCTACAGAGGTCTCAGGAAAGAGATGGCATGGTGGCTCATGCTTGTAATCCCAGCACTTGAGAGGGTGAGCAGAAGGGTCCATGTGCCATGTGAGTTTGAGGCTAGCCTGGGCTGCCGAATGGCAGTGTGAGACCCTGTCTCAAAGGGATGCTCAATTACAGAATTCTAGAGGCTTGTAGCAACAAAGTGAGTTTCTTCTAAGATGTCAAGGAGGTGTAGACAGGAGGGAGATAAAGTCAGAAAAGTATGCAGGGACCAAGTCGTGTTCAGCCTTTCATGCTGAAGGAAGGAGTTTGAATTCATTCTCTTGTGACAGAAAGCCACAGAGGCTTTGAGGAGGAGAGGAGCATGATTTGGTTTGTTTTAATAACGTCAGGTTGGCTCTAGTGGAGAATGTACCGATAGGCCCTGCTTCTTAAACTGGGTTCCAACCACTATGGGATCACGTGTCTGAAGGTGGGGGCCATGAGAAATTTGGCAGTAGTAAAAGGTTTCTGAATGCACAACCAAGAATTAATTCAAAAATCAAATGTGTGATGAATCTGATGAGTTTCTGACAATGCGTATCTGTGTCACAGCCTTAGTTCCAAACACACACAGTGTGCACACTTTACACTACACATGCTGTTACACCACACACACTTCCTAAAGGCATTAGCTCAGACTCCAGGCTATTGTATGCTATGAATTGTAGTATTTTTACTGTCTGTACAAGCTCTTCTGTTCTTACAGACTAAATGCTTTAAATTTGGAAAACAAAGACTTTTTTTGTATTTCCCTACCATCATTCCTCAGCATGTGAGGATCAAATTATTATACCGTTAGACTACACAGTATTAAAATGTTTGATTTGAAATTTGCTGTTTGGGTTGCAAACTTGGGTTTCATAAATAAATTGTGAAATGAATTTTGGCTTATGATTAGGACAGAATATCCAACAATATGTGAAAAGGTCCTAAACATGCCTCCTGCCAGTTTGTTGTAGGTATTTATGCAAAGTGGTATTTTCAGCATTGATAATTATAAAAATTTATATTTTACAATTTATAATGAAAAAACTTTGAAGATGTACATCTTATCTCACTCAGCCAAGATTTAATTCTTTCTTATTAACTTATTTATATGTATAGCGCATGGGTGCGTGTGGGTGTGTATACATGCTTGTGGAGGCTTGAGATTGATGCTGGAGGTCTTCCTTGATTTCCCTCTGACTTATCTTTGAGGCAGGGTCTCTCACTGAACACTGTGCTCACCAGTTACTTGTGACAACCTGTCCATCTCCGCCCCACTTTGCTGGGGTACAGGTATGCACAACCACATCCTGCATTGTTTATGTGGGTGTTAGGGATCCAAACTCGGTTTTCATGTGCGCACAGCAGGTATTTACTCATTGACCATGTCCCTAGCACTGAGACTTAAGTATTTCTATAAAAATACACTGGGTTGGGCTGGGTGTAGTGGTGCATGACCTTAATTACAGTATTTCTTGGGAGGTGAGTCTCTGTGAGTTCTAGGCTAGCCAGGGCAACACAATGAACTCTAGTCTCGAAAACAAACGAACAAACAAACACAAGCATATCTATATCATTAGAATGAACATTTCCTTTTATCTTTAATAAAGTTAATTTTTATTAATTTAAAATAAAGAGTCTCACTGTGTATGGTCCAGACTTGGCTCAGATTTACTGTGTAATTCAGGCTGGTCATCTTGAGGTCCTGATTTTTTTTACCTTAGTTTCCTGAATGCTGAGATTATGGATTGTAGATTATAGATCCATGCCTAGCTACAGATGTGTTAGAAGCACAGGTAAGAGGACTTCGGATGTAATGGGTATTAAGGATGAAGAAAAAAAAAATAGCAATTGAGTAAGGTTGTGGATGTGGTTCAGTTGGTAGGGTGCTTGCTCTGCATGTGTGGTACTCTGAGGTAGTTTGGTACTATACAGAAAAGCAGCATTTAGCTTAAATCAGGTAAAAATTATTTAGAACCTTTCTATAGTGTTAAAACTTTGTGACTCTTGTTTAAGAAGCCCTTCACTTGATGTCACAAAGGTTTTTTTGTTTGTTTACTTTTTGGTTTTGTTTTAAGCCAGGCAGTGGTGCACGTTGTTTTAAGCCAGGCAGTGGTGCACGCCTGTAATCCTAGCACTTAGGGGGCAGAGGTAGACTGTTCTCTGTGAACTTAAAGTCAGCCTGGTCTACAGAGCGAGTTCCAGGACAGCCAGGACTACATAGAGAATCCCTGTCTTGACCCCCCTCCCCCAAGAAGAACCCCCCCCAAAAATTTTTAAAATGTATCTTTTCCATTTAAGTCTTTAATTAAATGTGGAAATGATGTAAATTAGTGATCTATTTGATTATTTGTCATATGCAAGTAGTCACTTATCCCAGAAACATTTACTGAGCAGTCCTCATTTTGGAGTAGATCTTCAGGGTTAGCTCTATATTGAATTACATATGTGGTGGCTTTATCTGTCTTATTTTGCTGTAACAAAATATCAGAGGTTGAACACTTAATAAAGAAGTTTATTTAATTCCTCCGTCTGGAGGCTGGAAGTCCAATATCCAGCGGCTGAATTTGTGGGGCTTCTTGGAAGGGGCCCCCTTGGCTGCTACACAGCATGATCGGTGGCATCTTGGGGGGGGGGGAACGTGCATGCGAATGAGAGATCATATGGTGACAGGAAGCCAAAGAGATTCAGGATTCATCCTTACTCTTTTTCTAAGAACCAAGAACTCACGGAGTTCTGGTGAAAACTATAGCAGTCCTTCCCACGAACAGTGCCTCCAGCGTCCACTCACAGTCCATTAGACCCTGTGCTTAAAGTTTCTACCACCTTCCAACACTTCGTACTAGGAACCAAGCTTCCCACGCATGCGCCCTTGGGGGGGGGGGGCGGGGCACACCTGAACCATGGCACATGGTCGGGTCTGTTTCTATTCTCTGTTCTGTTCTATTTTTTCTCTTTCTGAGCTGATATATGACTAATTATCACAGTCAGTTTTGTAACAAAGCTTGACAGCTGCTGGGGCAAGGCTTATAACTGGATTTTTTTTTTTTTTTTTTTTTTTGCTATTTGTACTTTTCTTTTTAAAACCATTTAAGTTCCACTGAAAACTTCACTAGAATTTTAAAAAATAGATTTGCTTTTTAATTTTATTTTATGTGTATTAGTGCTTTGCCTACATGTATGTGTGTGCACTATATGCATGCCTGGTACCCAGTGAGGTAAGAAGAGGGTACTGGATCTCCTAGGACTGAAATTATAGACAGTTGTGAGCCACCATGTGGGCTCTAGACACTGAACCCATGTCCTCTGCAAGAGTAGTAAGTACTCTTTGTGCTTGCTGAGCCATCTTTCCAGATCCCTCATTGGGATTTTGATTGGGCTGACAGTGTATCAAATTGAAAAGCATGGACAAATTACCCATTCCAAATTATTCTATAAACAGCCTTTCCTCGTATCATTAGATACTCTTTAGTTTCTTTGAAGTTTGGTAGTTTTTCCTTCAAGGCCTTAAATATTTTGCATTGTCCTAAGAATATCATATTTTTAATAAATATTTTGTGTATATATGCATATATATTTGTTTTGCTTTCTTGAAACAGGAACTCATAATGAAGCTCCTGGGCTCAAACTTAATCTTCCAGCCAAAGCCCCCTCATGTTGGTATTACAAGCATGTACTGCCATGCCAGGCTAAAAATTATAGTTTTTAATTTGGTCAAATTTTTGTTTTGTTACATAATGTATTTTATTTACTGGTGGGGGGGATGTGCTTCCCATGATGTATGTGTGGAGACAACAGATAAGTTTCCAGGGTGTATTCTCTCCTTCCACTCTGTGCATCCCAAGGATCACACTCTGATCAACAGGCTTGGTGGCAAATGCCATTACCTGCTGAGCCATCTTGCTGGCCCGATTAGAGTTTGTAATATTACACTTGCTGGAGTAAATAAACATGCATATGTCTTCTATAGGTCTAGCAACCTGTCAGTCTTCTTCTTTAGTCGTAGTAATCATCACCTTGTGGGTGTCAGGAATTCTTTTCAATGTTGGCAATCCCTCAGGAAATTGTGACAGTTTTGTAACTTCTCTACCATTTATCATTCATTTTTATTTTCTTTTTTACTGTGTTGACCCACATTTGCAGTTGAGTTTCTACTCTGATAACAATACTGGTAATTCACTGTTGCAGGATATTTGTTCACACTGTGAGCCCCAAATTGTGATATTTACTGGAAAAATCTGTTTCTGCTTGTGTTGTGACTCAGCCCTAGCACACACCTTTAATCCAAGAGTTTTCTGCTTGAATATTGTAAACAGGATTAAATAAAGTGGTCAAGAGGCAGAGCAAGCAACCAGCTGACTGGAAGTGAACATAGGATTATTAAGAAAAACCATAGAGAATAAGAGGAAGTCAGGAGGACAGATAGAGAAACACACAGGAAGTAGAAGGGAGGGACATTCAGTTTATGAGAGATTTTTTTGAGAAGATGTGGGAAAGGGAATACCTCCTGGGACTTTGGCTGAGGAGGAAGGTCGGCTAGGTGCTTTCTCTGCTTCTCTGAGCTAGCTGACTTTCACCCCAGCATATGGCTCCCGAGTCTTTATTGGTAAAATCGAAAGATTGAGATTTTGTTAAAAACAAGAATTCACTCTAGTATTTAATCTAGCTACTGCTGAGGGTAACATTGTTACCAGCAAGGTGTCTTGATAGGCTTCATTTTTCTCCCCCAGTTAAAGTTAAAAGGCAGGAAAAAATCTCAAATGCAACAGGTAACAACAGAGAGATCTCAAATAGGATGGGTCAGAATCAACAGATGTAGAAAGGCTTGTATTTGGGGTGAGAAAGCACACGCATGGAGTGGACACACAGAGAAAAAGACCCTCTGCTGTGAAGAAGGACAGCTCAGAGAGCTGTCTAGTCTCTTCTCAAGAGCTAGGGTTTTAAAGTCTCTAAAGGATCTTCCTCCCCTAATTTAGGGTTGGTCAGTTTGAAGAAAGACCCCATTGAGTGGCTGATTGGCTCACAACCGTTGTGCATGTCTTGATCTATCCAGATCTATCTGTGTGCCTACTGGGAAATCTGTGTAACTCCTAGTCCCTTAGCATTGCAGGTTGCTGACAGCTCCTCTTTATCAGGTTAATAAAATTCTCTCCTGCTCCATATTGGCCTAAAGTTTGGTTTATTTGATCAATTAAACATTGAATTTTATCACTGCTTTCTATATATCTGCTGCTGTGGTCTGTGGTTTTTTTCCCTATATTTTGATAATGTGATAAAGTTACACTCAATGAGTTCATTTAGATAAATGTGGTGACATTTTGGTTTTGTGCATTGTGGGCTTTGGGTTCCTTCTGGCTCCAGTGAGGTCTGGAATTTTGGTTTCTGAAATTTTCTTTCTGGCTTGTTGGCTCAGTGATGTATGTTTTTAACATAATATATATTTTGCTTGTTTACCCAGCATTTGGGGGTATTGCATAGCAGAAAGGCTTCTGAGGTATCAAGTTTACAAAATTTCCAAAACTAGAATTCATTTCCTCATATTTTACTGTTAAAGCTTTAGTCAAGATAGAATAGAATCTAAATGACCCTCAGTACTCCTTCAGCACTGCACAAGCAGTCCCACTTGAGGGACTGGGAAGGATTGTGTAGTGGAAGAGCATCATAGCAAGAGTCAAAGACTCTTGGCTTTGCTGTGTTGGCCGCAGCACTCTTACTAAGATCTTGACCCCTTCTCTCTCCGGGCTTATTCAGTCATCTGCTGAGTTGATACTTTCAGGACTGAAGTAAGATCACATATGCGTACAGATGGAAGCATCATGCAAGGGCAAAGGATGAGTTGCAAATATGATACCTAGTGCATTCTCTTAGAAAAAGTACAGCAGGAATGGAGAATGTTTAGTAAGATGCACGGGGGACTGTTCTTTTTAGGATGAGAAACCATTTTATATAAAACTATAATGGTAGTGTACATTTGCTGAAACTAGGAGCCTTACAAGCCAGAGAGGAGGGGAGGGGAAGAAAAGGAGTAGGGGAGGTGGGAGAGGAAGTGGGAGCTTGCACTAGGATCAAACCCTTTCTTGTATATACTATAAACTCTGTATACTCTTGCATATACTATATACTCACTGAGCTATACCTTCAGCCCTGAGTTGAAGTTTGATGTGTACATAAGCTAGGGAGAATGAGGATAGAGTCCAGGCCATGAGGAAGGAATTTAGCTGTTTATACATACATGCATGTGGGCTGGGAATATTTAACTTAAGGATAGAGCACTTGCCTAGCATACATGAGACCTTGGGTTCCATCCTTAGCACTACAACCCCACTCCCCACACACAAAGCAAGCAAGCCTAAACAACGACAAAACCCAGAAAGAAAGTGTACAGTGACTCCCTGCAAGGGCCAGGAGAAAAGTGCTGAGTGAGCTACTTTAAAAGACTGGAGGCATTGTCATGGATGCTGGGGAGACCCATGCAGTACTGCCACAGATTCCCTGTCCCTAGGGACCTCTACTCAGAGAAAGCAGGATCCTGACTACACTGAAAGAAAGATTTCAAGACCAGCTGGAGTAAGGCAAAGTTTGGGAGTTCATTAAGACAAGAGAGTACACACTTTAGATTTAAATATAGACATTAGAAAGATGAGCACATTTAGGTGTCTAAAATGGCCATGTATATAATTCTGTGGGTTTCTAAACTGTTCAAGGAGTGTAATTTATAACAGTTTGAAGATTAAGCAAAGCTTAAAATTTAAGTAGCGTTTAAATTAGTAAAAATGGGCTAAGTGTTGGGAAACAGAGGGAGGCAGATCTTTTCGATTTCAAGCTTGCCTAATCTACATAGTGAGTTCCAGGCCAATCAGGGCTGTGGTGAGACCCTGTCTCAAAACATATATATATTTGAGCTGGTTTATTTCTCCTAAAGAATTTCCTTTTATGAATGAAATTAGAAGATGTTTTGGGGGTTATGGATGAGAGACAGGTACTAGTACTGTTTTTGTTGGTGGTGGTGTTTTGGCTTGTTCTTTTTTTTTTTTTTTTTTTTTGAAACAGAGTTTCTCTGTGTAGCCAGGGTTTCAGTGTGTAGCCCTGGCTGTCCTGGAACTCATTCTGTTGACCAAGCTGGCTTCAAACTCAGAGATCCGCCTGCCTCTGCCTCCTGCAGCTGGGATTAAAGTTGTGTGCCACCACCACCCAGCAGTACTAATACTGTTAAAGTCAAGGTTATGTTTGGCCCTGAGTAAGTACAGTTTGTTGATATTAACATCTTTGTTTGACTGTTTTCTTGAACAGGCAATATTGACTCCATAGGTTACCTGATTCTCAGTCAATAGGAAAGACAAACTAACTTTATTTCTTCCCCGTCTTTCTAGCTTGCCTTAGTGTGACATGACAACAGAAGCCATGCTGCATGTGCATTGGAGCCGAACAATTAGTAATTAGATGGTGATGATGAGAACAGGGTGTCCTATGATCAGAGTGGAAAGATATAGGCAAGAAAATCGGGAAGCTAGCTCGATGCCTGTAGTCGTGGATTAGAGTTAGAGGCACTGCTGCTGTTAGAAACAAAAAAAGAGAGGATAGTAGGTTTCAGCATCATCATGTGAGAAAGAGAAGAGTGGCAGGTTTGTAGGAAGGGAGCTGACCTGAGGTTACCCTTCAGACTGAGAGACAGACTCATGACCACAGACAGCCAAGGTCAGGCCTTGAAATGGGAGAGCAGTAGAAGAAATAGCCGCCATGTGTAGCCTGATGGAAGTCCTAATAAGACACACAATTCAGTTCTAGTCACAAAGGGGAGTTTCTGACACTTGTAGGTTTTTTGGAAGAGGATGGGAAAGAGGGCAAGAAGATCCACACCACATGCTCTAACGTGGCCTAGCCTTTGTGAGATGAGTCACCAGGCAGGAAGGCACAGATAAGAAAGAGTGAAGCCATAATTCAAAATTGCCTTGGTCTTGGACAATGAGGGGAGAAGTTTGGTTTGCTTTTCCTATCCTGCAGTCAGGGCCTTTCCTAAGAGGAGAGACTGTAGTGGGGCATGGCTGATCTGTGGTAGCAGCTCTTTTTTTTTTTTTTTTTTTGATAGGCATTAAAGTTTTATATTTTTAAGTGACCAAATCTGATAAAATGGGGGGAAAACAGATTTACTAAACAGGTCCAAAAGACAACACAGGAGATAAGCAATAGAAGCAAAGTGTGAGTGGCCTTGTCCACGTCAGCCTCAAGAGGGACTTAAGAACCTCCAAACTCCTCCAAATCCCATTTTGGTTTTTGCTTTCTTTTTAAGGTTCTTAGAGAGTGGAGCCCAGGGGTCCGGCAGGCCACCCTGTGCTCAGCAGCGTGTCCATGTGCCTGCATCACGCTCTGGCCCCAGCGTCCCTCAGCAGCACCTGGAGGTTGAGGCTCTTGAACCTCACTCCTGGGCTGTGCTTCTCAACACATACTTGACCGCGCAGGCAAAGGCCGCAAACCCAACCATAACAAACAAGTTCGCCAAAGCGCCACCCAGGTCCCATGATGCCTGTTGGCCTGTGGGGGCCCAGCAGGGTTTGGGCCAGCAGCAGGTGCGTGCCCATTGAGGAGCTGGACCCCATTCTGGCCACCGTGCATCTCCCCGTCAGGAACCGTGTCTGGCAAGGGAAGATTCTGGGGCCTGCTACTAAGTTCATCTTGTGCTTTCTGTTTGTTTAATTTCCTCCACAACTTCAGGAAGTAATTCACAAAAGACTTTATCTTTTAAATTAAACACTAAACTCTGTGCTGCCAGCTTTCTTTTCGTGAAGTCCGATGTCCCCATGCTGCCCAGGGTGGGGCCCTTCTCCACCATGAAGCTCAGGAGCCCTGTTAGAATGGCGGAGACAGACCATGCTGGATTCCTTGTGCCTGGGTAGAAATCTGTGATGGAGAGACACAGCCTTGTGTTGCACTTACATCTTCCATTGGGGGTAATCATGTAAATACTAGGAGGCTTAAATGAAAGTTTTCTGGGAAAAATTAGCTTTCCATGATAATAGCTACCTTCATAAGGAGTCATCTCAGGGCTCAGACAACGTGATGCCATTCAAGAATATTTGAAGGAGGGGCTCTGCACAGATGTAAGGCACCGGGTCTTTCTTAATTGGAAGGTAGGCCTGTTTCAGTCTTTGTATTGCTGTTGTTGGAGCGCTCTTATTGCTGTTATTGCTCCTCTCTCCCTGAGGCCGCCGCTCAGCTTCGCCATGGTCGAGGTCCGAGCAGGGTGCGGAAGAGCTGTCCCGGCGCCGTGAGCTGCACCGCGCTGGGACTTGGTCCACCGCACCGGCCGCTGCCGCCTGCGCCAGCACAGCTACGGCAGCCCAGCTTCCAAGATGGCCGCTCAAGGGCAGCTGGTAGCAGCTCTGATCTAGCAGGTCCGCCCTCTAGTTAAATGGAGTTGTAGATTTGTACATATGTAAATACTTGTAGCCAAAAGTGGGAATCTGGTTGGTGTGTTATAGTCAAGGATTTGCTTGATTTGTCAGCGAAGGGGGATAGAAACAAAGACAACCTAGTAGCAAAGAGTATACTCACTCAATGCCCAGGATCTAAGAAAAGGAACAAAGGCTCTCTGGAGAAACGACTGGTTGTAATGCTGGATCAAGAATAAATAAGATGAGCTTGTGGCATCCTTCAATATCAGAAAGTATAAAGTGCTAAGAACAAAAACATAACGATGGAGGCGTATCAAAGGAATATGTGTGCACATGAAAGCCAGATGTCGACTTTGGGTGTCGTTCTCTGTCTTAGTTATGGTTTCTCCTGCTGTGATAAAACACTGCGACCAAAAGGATCTTGGAGAGGAAAGGGTTTATTTCAGTTTACAGCTCTCTGGTTACAATCTATTGCTGAGAGAAGTCAGGGTAGGAACTGAAGGCAGGTACCTGAAGCAAAGGCCATGGAGAGGTGCTGTTCACTGGCTTGCTCCTCATGGCTTGCTTTTCTTTCTTTTTTTTTTTCTTCAAGTTACATCTCAGTTGCAATCCCCTCTCTACAACCCCCTCCAGTCCCATCCTTCCACCCACTTCCCCCTTAACCTCCATCCCTTTCCTTTTTTTTGTAAGTTTAAGGTATATCTCCCCCCCCCAACAGCTCCCCCTTTCGGTCCAACAAATGGCTCTTTCTCTTATAAACAACAAATACAATACAAAACAACAGAAATAAATAGGCCACAATTATGAGAGTTATAGGGATTAGCATACATTCCCAATGTCCAGTCCATACGTATTTGGCACCTGACTAACATTCTACTATCTAACCATCTCCATGAGTTTAAAGTTCTATATCCAACTCAGCTTCCATCCTAACTTGGATCACAATTTTAAAAACATCTTCTTAGATACAGAGCACCCTCTTAATTCCTAAACAACTCAAAATTTAACTGTGAGACTCTAGCTATCTAGTCTTCAACCACCTCAGAGACCTGAGAGGGATAAATATATCTGATTATATAGGAAGTGCAGGGCCCACAGCTTCCAAAACTAAGAAATGACATACCAGTGGCTGCCTGGACAGTTCCCATTTTCTCTCCATACATTACCGCATCATCAGCCTGCTTGCTTTTTATTTTTTTTTCTTTTTTTGTTTTTTTGAGACAGGATTTCTTTGTATAACAGCTCTGGCTGTCCTGGACTTACTTTGTAGACCAGGCTAGCCTGGAACTCACAGAGATCTGCCTGCCTCTGCCTCCCATGTGCTGGGATTAAAGGTGTGCGCCACCACCCCCCCCCCCCCCCCCCCCCCCGCACAGCCTGCCTTCTTATAGCACCCAGGAACACCAGCCTAGGAATGACACCACTCATAGTGAACTGGGTCCTCACCCATCAATCCTCAGTCAAAGAAATGTACCACAGGCCAATCTGGTGGGGGTATTTTCTCAGTTGAGACTCTCTTCCAAAATGATGATAGCTTGTCTCATTGACATAAAACTACCCAGCACATCCTCTTCATGTTCTGTGTTCTGAGACAGAGTTTCTTGCTGAATTTGATGCTTGCTATTTTGATGAGGTTTGTGGGCCAGCATGTCCCCAGGACCCACCTGTCCTTGCCTGCCACACTCTGGGGTCACTGTCTTGTACAATATAGCCACATTTCACCCAGGCGCTAGGGATGCAAGCCTAGATCCTCAGCCCCCAGCTGCCCACTTCCTTTTTGTTTTTACATTTTTATGTTTTATTTTAAGAGTATATCCCAGTATCCCAGGGTGACCTTTCCCCTGTCCCTTTTCTGGTCTCTCTCTTTTTAAATGTTTTTAAATAGCATATGTTATTTTTAAAATTTATTTATTTATTTTTATTTTGTGTACATTAGTCTTTTGACTACACGTATGTCTGTGTGAGGGTATCAGAACCCCTGGAACTGGAGTTACAGGCAATCGTGAGCTGCCATGTGGGTGCTGGGAATTGAATCCAGGTCCTCCGGAAGAGCAGCCAGTGCTCTTAGCTGCTGTGTCATCTCTCCAGCCCAAAATAGCAAATATCATTATATGTAATAATGAGTTTCATTGAACCATTTTCATACACATACATGATGTACTTTAATTTACTCACCCCATTATTCCCTTTTGTCTCCCTCCCACTTCTGCTAACCCCTTTCCTCTCCCAAATCAACACTCCCCTACCCTGACCCTGGGCTCCTTCTACTTCCATGGTTTTTGTTTAGATGCAGTGAGTTTTATTAGGATAGTGCAGGAGTGTGGGCACCTCACCACTAGTACACCACTGAAGACAATGTCTCTCTCTCCCCCACCAATCATTAAGTGTGTATAAATACTCAAGGAAGAGTGTGGGGTCCCGTGAGCCCCACCCATTTCCACAACACAGTATTGGCCAGCCCGATTTTGTGTGCATCTTGTGCAGGTAATCATAGCTATGAGGTCATGCAATAGTCATGTTGAGCCTAAATTCAACATTCCACACCACTCTCAGTCACCTCAGGCCCTTCCAATCTTTCAAGCTCTTATTCTGTAATATTTTCTGAGCCTTGGAAGGTAGTGGGGTGTGATACGGCTCTCTCACTTTAAAGATATATTGATTATTACAGTGGAAGTGACATGGAGGTGAGAAACAACTTGGAGGAGTTAGGCCTCCTTTTTCACCTTTGTGTGGGTCCCAGGCATCAAACTCAGGTCACCAGGCTTTCATCACAAGTGCCTTTTCCTGCTGAGTCATCTCACCAGCTCCAGATGTCCCAGTTATCACTGGGCAGTCAGCAGGCATTCATTTTCAGTACTTTGGCCAGTTAAGGCCTCTTCTCACTGTGCAAAAAGAAGCTTCTCTGACCAAAGCTGACACCAGAATCAGTCTGAGTGTAAACCATGGTGGTTTGTTTCGAAAGAACAGTTCAAAGGGGGTGGGGTAGAGGGGAGAAGTGACATCAAAGTAAAGAAACCCATCAAGTACTACCTCAGCCAGGTAATCAAGACTAACAGCAGTGATGAGGCACATTGAGAACAGTGCTCTTGATGTGAAGTGTTGCACTGTACCTTTGGGATATTCCTCCGTGAAAGCCATGACTTTGGGCTGGAGGTGTAGCTCAGTGGTAGAGTGCTTGCCTAGCATGTGCTAATGCCTGGGTTTACTTCCCAGCCCCAAAACAAACCCAAACAACCCTCATATCTTTGCTCTAGTTCCAAAGAAACAAGTGATAAAGATCACTGAAGACATTCTATAAAATACCCACTCCTCAAACTACAGGGTCCCTGAAATAAAAAAATAAATAAAATAAAAAAAAAACAGGCTCACTGTCAGAAACAGGCTCAGAAGAAATGGCAGCTAGTTGTAATGCTGTGTCCCAGTGGGAATTCTGTGAGAGAAAAAGGACATTAGGGGAAAGGGAGGAAGCATGGATGAAGTATGAAGTTCGGACTTAGGTTTGTAATAATGTATTTCTACTATCATCAATGGTAACAAATGCACCAAACTGATACAAGAGCTGAACTTACACATTCAGGAACTCTGTGTATCTTTAGCTTTTGCAATAAGTCTAGAACTGTTCTGAAAATTTAAACTTTTTGGGAATGTCATAAATGCCTCATTAGAGAATCTACAGGGCTTAGTGGTTAAGATGAGCCCAAGCTGGGCCTGGTGGCACAGGCCTTTAATGCCAGTATTCAAGAGGCAGAGGCCGAAACAGGATTTCTTTGGGTTCAAAGCCAGCCTGGTCTACATAGCAAGCTCCTGGACAACCAAGACTACACAGAGAGATCCTGTCTCAAAACAAAACAAAACAAATGAACAAAAAAGAGATGAGCCCAAGTACTAGGCTGCTGGGGTTCCATTCTTAGCCTCATTGGTCTCCGTAAATAACCAAAATTATTTCACATCTCTCTATCTCCTTTGCTGTATCTCATTCCCTCCATATCTTATTTTTATTTATGTATATGTGACTAGGTGCCTGTGTGTGGATATATGCATGTGTGTGCAGGTGCCTGCAGAGACCGGAAAAGGGTGTTGGATCGTTTGGACCTAGAATTCCAGGTGGCTGTCGACCCCCTGATGTGGCTGTTGCCAACCTCCACTGCCTTCTAGTAAATAAATTCTTCAGAGGTCTAACTGGGACGATACATGGAAAGGATTTAGAGCAATGTGTGACAATATATATTGATTCTGTTTATCGTCACTACCTTGCTCTTGAGTTTGGGGCATCTTTGTGGTTACAGCTGAATTTCACTGCCTTGCTCCTCTTCTGCATATTGATTTTGGGGTTGGCATGCCAACTGAGCTGTGTCCTTAATGCTGCATTCTTAAAGGAGAAAACATCGAGATTGTAAAGATTCAATGAAAGCAAGACCAGAACGTGAGAATTATTTTTTTTAAATGTATAGGAGTGTTATGCTTGCATGTATGTTTATGTACCATGTACATGCCTAGTGCCCAGGTTGGTGACAAAAGGGTCTTAGATCCCCTGGAATTAGAGTTTTGGATGGGTGTAATCCACCATGTATGTGCTGGGAACTGAACTCATATCAACTGCAAGAACAAGTGTCCCTTACCACCGACCCATCTGTCCAGTTTGAGAATTCTTAACCTTAGTTTCCTGCGTTGTATGGGGCAGTGGCTGAGTGATGCTGAAGCCACAGAGCCTGGCAGGGGCTTCTTTCTATGAGCATAGACACCTGCATTGAGATTCTGAAGTTAACTTTCCTGGGGTTAAGATATCCTCATTTGGTGGGGTGGGGAGTTGTTTTTATTTGTTTGTTTTTGTGACAGGGTTTCTCTGTGTAGGCCTGGCTGTCCTGGAACTCACTCTGTGGCCTCAAACTCAGAGCCTCCTAAGTGCTGGGATTAAAGGTGTGCACCACCACTGCCTGGTAAGATGTCCTATTTCTGTTTGGTTTTGACTCAGGATCTCAGGTGTGTAGCACTGACAGGTGTAGAACACACCTTTGTAGCCCACGCTGCCCTTGAACTTGCAGCAGACTTCTTGCCTCTGCCACCCAAGTGCAGGTGTGAGCTGGAACTCAGGCTACCAGGTATGTGAGGCCAGCACCCTTTATCTGTTGAGCCATCTTGTCAACCCTTTTTCCCTTTTTTAATTTTTTTTTTTTTTTGGTTTTTCGAGGCAGGGTTTCTCTGTGTATCTCTGGCTGTTCTGGACTCGCTTTGTAGACCAGGCTGGCCTCGAACTCACAGATATCCGCCTGCCTCTGCCTCCCAAGTGCTGGGATTAAAGGCGTGCGCCACCACCGCCCGGCTCCCTTTTTTAATTTTTGAGATAGAAGCTCAGCTATGTAACCTGGCTGGCCTAGAGCTCAAGATCCTTCTTTCTCAGCCACTGGAATTCTTGGTTCCAGTGTGAAACGCCATGCTTGGTTTTTTATGATGCTTTCTTATTACTTCTTTAAGACAGTACACAAAGTGCCCCAGTGCTTTTCATGGAATATACTCATGGGCAATTTGATTTTGATATTTCTCTTTGGTGTGAAAAAATAAAGCAATGTTTTAGTCAGGAATTGTCTCTTTCAGCAAGCAATTCCAGGAACTGGTTCCCAAATTTCTCTGTGAAAATCAAAAGGCAAATAAAATGCCTGATTTGGAAGTTGTCTCTCTGGAGATGCCCAGCAGAGGGTGCACCAGCTTCCCCAGGTCTGGCTTCAGCTTCTTTGCAAGGCTGGGCAGACCTGACCAGGGCCATCTGTGTTTGCTGCCTGATGATTAACAAGTGCTATAAATGAAACGATCGTGGTGCATCTGAACCACAGTTGCTTAAATGAGGAGAGAAAGCGCCATAATGCCAAATGGCAATGTAGAACTGTGGTTACTAGAGAACAGGAAGAGGGATGCAAGGAAGTATCCTATACCTGGGACAAAAAATGGAGTAAACTGCCATTCTCATTCTATGGCACAGTGTAGTTAGTGGCTGTAGCTACAATGGGGGGAAAAGCTAGAAGAGAGGCATTCAAACACTTCCCCACAACAATGACAAGATAAATATTTAATGATATAAGATGTTAACTATTCTTATTTGATCATTACATATATGTGTATAATTTTGAAGAAAAATCAAAAAGGCAAGGTAGCAAGCGCCTGCTATAGTTGGTGCATAGGAAGTTTCTAGATCACTGGAATTTGAGATCCTAATGGGGGCTTCTGAAACCTTTCTAGAGCAAGTGCCACCTACCACCCAGGCCAGCTTCTTCCCACTCTTTTTCCTCTACTCACTGATATTAAATAGAACTTGTATACTTAGTAATTTTAAAAATAATTTGTTTTATAAGTACAAAGGTAATTTGAGGATTTTGTTGTTGTTACTGTTCTTTGGGGAAGGGGGAAGATAGGAGGAGGATAAGGAGTTCAAAACCACCCTTTGCTACATTGTAATTTTGAGGCCAGCCTGGGTTACTTAAGACCCTGTCTCAAAACCAACCAACCAACAAACAAACAAATCCAGGGAGGAACAGTTAAGGTGTGTGGGGCCACCTATGAGACTAAGTTAGGATCCATCTTCCTAGACCATATCTGCTCATGTGTGCATAGAGGCTAGTTTCAGAAAAGGAGACCATTCAGAAGGTTTTATTCCTTGCTTTTCTACACTATTCAGAGAACTTTTTTCTATATTAATAAGTTTAAATTTTTGGCAACATTTTGCATGGATGCTTGGTTTTCCTCTCTATGATAAGCATTTAATAATTTAGCCAATACTATGAAAATAACTATTTATATTTTCCAGCATATGTGCAAACAGTCTGTGACAAATTTTTAATATATTCTGATTATTTTATAGAACATCTTTCTAAAAATAAAAATTTCCATCATGTTTTGCTATGGTGATGCATGCTTTTAATCCCAGCACTAGGGAGCCAGAGGCAGAGGCCTAAGCAGATCTCTGTGAGCTCTAGGGCAGCGTAGGCTACATAGAGAGTTCTAGGCTAGCCTGAGCTACATAGAGAGACCCTCTCCAATCTGGAAATAATCTGACAGACATTTATTATTCTGTTTTGTAGGTGGAGCGAAGCTTTCTCCCACCTGTGTGTGGCTTTATAACATCCTATCTTGCTATTATGGAAAATGTTAGTTTATTAATTGTAGTGGGCCCTCCAAATGTTGACACATTTCATTGTACAAAATAAAAAAGTCTTATCCTTAGCCCAGCAGTGCACAAGTATTAGGAAGCTGCCACCTCACAATGGTGGACACACATTTACTAGAATTTTATTTTTTGCCAAAAAGCTTGAATTCTATCAAAGGCAATGCATGATGTCTGTTGTTTTCCTGACAGGCATACTTCGTTTATTTTTGAGAAAATGACAAAATAAAAATTGTGCTCCATGCAGACACTCTTTATGGCTTCATTAAAGAGACATGTGAGTATAAATAGCTCCTCTGAGAGGACACAGTTAGGGAAGACAGTAACTCTCAGTAAGATTTGTTGCCTCTGCTCTGATCCAGGCCAGCCTGCTGTCACTGTGTCCATATTGCCCGTACACTGTCACTGGGCTGTGGGAATTAAGAAACAGTAAAGAGCATATTAATATTGTCACAAAGACACTTCTGACCTCTGAAGATCCTTGAGGGGAACTTGGAGACCTTTGTGGAGCACACTCTGAGAACCTGTATTCTCAATGGCTCATAGCAACCCATTCTTCCACCTCATAATAGCTTGGGGATAATTTGTGACTCAATTCCTGGGAAACCTGAGAGTGGTTCTTCTGGAGAGTGTGTGAGAAGTTTCCTCATTCCCAAAAAGAGATTGAAGATGGTCATTCCCTTTCGCAAGAGGTTGCTGTGCCAGTGTGGTAGCTGGACCTGCTGCAGCCATTTTGTAACCAGCAAGAGGACTCGGCCTTAGGAAAACAAGGTAGAGGTATAAGAAAAATAAAGGTGGAGGAGTCTCCAGAGCATATGGTTAGTGTGGTAAACATTCCTGAATGGCAGTTTGCATTTACTTTGTGACTGGCTCTTGATAACATTAGCATATTTTCTACTTGTTTTCTAAGCATTTCTTATTTCAGTAGTAAAACATCCTAATAGTTTACAAATATCCCCACCATCTTTTATAACATTTCCAAAATCCTTTTGCGTTTTGTGTGTGTGTGGTGCTTACCCATGTGTGTGCAGGTGCACGCACCTATGGGTGCACATGTGGAGGCCAGGGTCCCTCCTCTGTGTCTCCCCCTTACTGCCTTGAGACAGCGTCTCTCACTGAACCCAACGCTCGCTGTTTCCTGTAGGCTGACTGGCTAGTAAGCTGTTGGGGTCTGCTATCTCCTTCCTGGGGTTACAGACACGCACAGCCATGCCCTGCCTTTCCATGGGATTTGAACTCAGGTCCTTGTGACAGTAAATTTTTATTTATGCTTACATGTTTACTAATACTTAACAAATCCCTATAAAGCTCCTAAATCCTAAAACCCAAACCCTAATTCTAAAACCTATAACCTAACTAAGAATATCTTAATACCTAAAGTACTCTAATATCTATTAAAAAAAAACACTTAACACTAACTTAAGTTTCTTAAAAGGATATTAATTCTCTCAGGTTAATTTTGGCGTGGAGCCGTTAGGGTGGCTGGTTTCCAACCAGTCTTTAAATCTTAAAGTCTGAGCCTTATTCATCAGTTTTTAAGGCTAGTTTATGTATTTAGGGAGATCTTTTAATCAGCCAGGACTTACCTCCGGGGTCCTAGGACCCAATTTTTTCAAGGTTAAAAGTTTTTGCTCACCATACTGAGGTTCTGACGCTCAGAGGAGAAAGCTTCTGAAGGACTCTCAGTCCGGCATCCTGGAATTCCAGCCGTTCAGATGCGCTGGTTCAGAGGGAGAGGTTTCTCTGTTCCATTTGCTTTCTCTACCAGCGCGGATTCTCGGCAGGTTGGTTATACTCCGACAAGGAGTATATACTGAGGCTCGAGCGGACTTTCAGCGTGTGTTGAGGGAGGAAGCGAGGAAGAGGGTGGGCTTCCGATTTTAAATCCCTTGTAATGTAATGCAATGATCTCGGTGTGAATTCCGCCATTTTGCTGCCATAGTTCCTGGCGGGCTTTCAAAGTCACACCCCTCCACAACAGTGTGTGATGAATGACGTCATCTGCTCTTGGTGGGCTTTCAAGGTATGCCCTTCAATGATAATCAAATCTGGATGTGTAATTGGATCCGCCCATATCTTTTACCTGAGACGCCAAACTTCTAAAATCCCTGATCCTACCACAGGTCTTTGTGCTTGCATAACAAGCATTCTTACCATTGAGCCATTTCCTCAGTCCCATCCATGAATTTGTCCTTTCATTTTCTTATACTTTAGTATCATGTTTACAAGATTTTTACTTCCCACTTTTTAGAAATACATATAATTTCTCTAAGCCTATTAAGATACAACTTTAGGGGCTGTTCAGTAGTTAAGAGCACTAGTTGCTCTTCCAGAGGTCCTGAGTTCAAATCCCAGCATCCACATGGCAGCTTCCAACCATCTATAATGGGATCTGGTGTCCTCTTCTGGCATGCAGGTATACATGCAGACAGAACACTCAAATACACTAAATAAATAAATCTTTAAATCAAAAATATAACTTAAATTTTTTCTAATTACATTTATTTATTTTTGTGGTGGAAGGGTGTGACCATGTGCCCTGGCACATGTGTGGAGGTTGGAGGACAACTTGCAGGAGCCAGTTCTCTCCCACCATGCAGGTCCCAGAGGTGGTACTCATTGTTTTTGCGGAGCCTTCACTGCTGTAAGATGTGATTACTCTATGTTTCAAGTGTAATTTGTCTGCAGTATTGATGTTCGATGTGGAGCAGAGAGATAATATTTCTCCCAAATGGCAGGTAGCCCATTTTCTTGATGTTCTTCTGTGAATAAGTCATTCCCATCTAATCCACCAATTCAAAATACTAGCTATTGCAGGTGGACTTTTTATATGTATTTTGATCAGCTTCTGGACTTCCTAATCTGTTGCTTTTGCTGTGGCATTAGAGACATGGCCAGGACTTACTTTTCTTATAGGGTACTACAAGGTGTGACGGACAAGCCCGCTTCCCTTGCACTCCCCTGAAGCCCAGCCCAGTCTCACCACATCACGCTTTTCCCCTCTAATGTTCTCCTGGCATTTCCTGCATGCTTGTTTTTTCCAAATGAACCCTTGAATTACTTGTTCAAGTTTCCCCAAAACACTTTCAGAATTTCATCTGGAATTACTTTGAGTTTACACATGATTTTGGAAAAAAATTACTCTGTGTGTGTGTGTATGTGTGTATGTTCCCTTTTTTTTTTTTTTTTTTTTGAAAAGAACATTTTATGTTTGTTTGTTTTGTTTTGCTTTTGGTTTTTCGGACATCTCTGGCTGTCCTGGAACTCACTTTGTAGACCAGGCTGACCTTGAAGTCACAGAGATCTGCCTGTCTCTTTGTCCCGAGTGCTGGGATTAAAAGTGTGCTAAAGAACATTTTTAAAAACACTCAGCTCATATGGATTCTTCAAGCAGAGTGCGCACTGAGGACTTAAGAGTCTGCAGTGTTACAGCGTGTGCTGGGAGATGGATTATGAGCTATTGAAGGAAAAAGAATATACCAGAAACTGTTACCTTAGTGAATCTGATCTCTGGAACTGGTTACTTTGGGAATTTATCTGTTTGTAGCAACAAGAACAACAACTCAACTCAGAAAACAAAGGGTATTTTCCTAGTGTCAAGAGTTGCCCACGTTGAGAATATGGAAGGGAGGATTAGGGAGTAGCTCTAGAAATGAGATTTCAAAGCTGTTCTGTTATTATTGGGGAAAATAGTAATCTCTTCATATGATTTATTCAAAGGGACACTTATTTTGATCCCAGATACAGTTTAGTGAAGCAGCAGTACCTCCTGCACACCCATTGTGTTGTCAGGCAGGGGGCGGGGGGTGCTGCCAGGTTTTATGTTTTGCTGTTGTTATTGTTGTTTTTTAAAAAAATCATCATTTAATCAGATTGTTTTTGTGTTAAATAAGATTCAAGTTGCCCCAGGCAGTATGGATTGGCAGTGTTTCAGCTATCTGGGAGAATGAAATTTGCCAGCTTTCTAAGGCCATTTGAAATAAACAAACACATTTCTTTTCATCCACATTATGGATTTAAAAAGCATGTGTGAACTAGCCTGGTATCTTAATTACCACTTAAAATGTTCCTATAGAGAATGTGCTTCTGGGAGTGAGGGTGTAGCTGTGTTGATGCAGGAATATTCTCTTAGAGTGCATGAGGCTCTGGGTTTGATCCCCAACACCACTTGAAAGTGGAAAATTGTCGCGTCCCTCTCGACCAGCAAGAATGACGCAACTCGCAAAAGCTCTTCTCAAGCAGTTTATTCAGGTCCCTTGAAAACAGTCTTCCGAATGCCCGGGCAGACCCAACCCACAGGCTAAATACTAAATGAACAGCCAATCAAGTAAAGCCACGTGGTGCTATCTTAGAGGCCCATGTATGCGGAAGCAAGCCAGATCAGCGATCTTAGCCAAATATGGACTTGTTTACCACCGAGAGCGCTCACCGTCGGGCTGGTGGAAGGCGGAGACCAGCGCCATCTTTAAGGCGCGGCACGCAGCTCTCTACAGAAAATGGTGGCTCGGCCCTGATAAAGTGGAAGCAGGAAGAAAAAGTCCGGAGTCACCGTTGGCTACATGGAGTTTTAGGCCAGCCTCAGGAAGAAGACCTTCTCTCAAGGAGGAGAGAGAAAAGTGCTCGTGAGCCCTTCAATGCCTTACAAAGGATTTTAGGAGTAAACCATTCATAGGCTGAAGATTACTAAGGCTTCTGTATATGAGATGAAAATAGAATTGATAGTCTCATTATTTGTCATAACATTTTTATTCATGGACTTCTCTTAACTTTTCTGTTTGCAATACTGGAGGTTAAGCCAAGGACCCCACTGTGCTAGGCAAGTATTCTACTAACTGAGTCACAGGGCCCCAGCCCTAAGCTATTTTCAAATCTACTAACTGAGTCACAGGGCCCCAGCCCTAAGCTATTTTCAAATGTACTGCTTGTTGTTTCAGCTTTATATGGTTCCTTGGGCTAAGGTTTCTTATGTATCAAGCAGGAAATGCCTATATTCTTATTCTTCTTTGCCTTGGTTGGTGGGCTCTCTGCTCACACCCCAAATGTGACCTTTCCAGGTAAAACATAAGTGGTTGTAAAGCTTTGCCTGGAAGGTGTCTGGAAAGAGGGTGCTGCCTCCTCACTCAGATGCCAGCCCGGCCAGTGTGCTACCTGTGTTTTGGGACATCGTAGCATGTTCATATGTATAGCTGCATTCCCAGCTCAAAGCCCTCCATTCAAAGGACTCCCGCAGGGGATGTCTGCCAAGACGCTTCCTCCTCTTCTGTATCGTTCAATTCTGCCCCACCCACCCCCAGCTTCAGAGGTCTATAATGGGCAATGGGCCTTTATTTTTCCAAACTCCTTAACTCTTTTCTTTTTTTTTTATAAATACTTTATTTTTTTTTTCTTCAAGTTACATCTCAGTAACAAACCCCTCCCTATTCCCCCTTCCTAACCCGCCCTTCCACCCTCTTCCCTCCAGAGGTTTCCCCTTTCAGTCCAACAGCTGGTTCCTTCTCTTATAACAGTAAGTATTATACAAAACAATAGATATAAATATGCCACATTTATGAGATTAAATTGGCCCAGTATACCTTCCCAATGTTCAGTTTATACCTATTTGGCCCCTGACTTTAACATTCTACTATCTACCCAACTCCATGAGTTTAAAGGTCCACATGTGACTCAACATTCATACTATCTTGCAACACACTTTTAAGAGTATCTTCTTAGATCTATAACACCCTCTTGATTCCTAAACAGTTCAAAATTTAACTATAAGATTCTATCTGTCTATTCTTCAACCACCTCAGAGACCTGAGAGGGATAAATATATTTGCTTATATAGGAAGTGCAGAGCCTGCAGCTTCCAAAACTAAGAAAGAACATACCAGTAACTGCCTGGACAGTTCCCATTTTCTCTCCATACATTCCAGCATCAATCTTCAGCCTTTGGGTCCTGTTTCTCTGACAGACATTTGTTGTAGAGCAGGGATTATGAAGGACTTACCTACCCTGTCTTGGCAGAGTTAGGCTGTCGACTTCCCTGCTACCAAGTTTTGTCCTTTTTGGACAGCAGTCTGTCTGCAGTTGGTGCAAGGGGTTTTTTCATGCCAAGAGAAAGGCTTGCCACTAATTCAACCATCTTACAGTGGAGGTTCTTCGATGCTTATCTTCTACTTGGAGTAGAATAGGGGGTGCTGTCAGGCGCTGATATGTCTCGATATCAAAAAAAAATCTTGATTTAAGATAACATCTTTGAATGCCATATTCTGTAGATCTCTAGGGGTTTTTGAAGATGCCCTAACCATCTCTTGTATTTAGATAAGCAAATGTTGCTTGTCTCTTAGCAACTTGATTACTGGGTAGTTTAGAGAATATCTGTGATAGACTGTCATAGTAGCTAACAAAAAGACATGTTTGCATGACTAGGAGTATGTTTTAACTATCCTAGACCGTTTTAGACGGTTGGTATCAAGCGGTCAGAGCTTCACATTTTATTTTTAAGTATCTCTAGGTATGAAACCATTGGGAAGCATTATCTTTAAATTTGTATCAATATACAAAGATCTATTCAATTGTGGTTAAATATACTCTTAATTATGTATCAATATACCAAGATCAATGCCTATGTAGCCCAATATAATCTTAATATTACGTCCATATGCAAGGGTCAATACCATTGTGGCCAACTATAATCTTAATTTTGTATCAATATACAAAGATCAATACCGATGTAATCCAATACAATCTTATTTTTGCACAATAAACAGTGGTCAATACCACTTTAGCCAAATAACCTACTAATTTTGTATCAATATACAAAGGTATAAGGGCATATTCAATAATCTGCCCCTTCTTCTTGGACCTTCCTGTGCTATGACTATATCTCATTTTTTTCAAGCCCATGCACTCCTACATAGGAGAGGAAGAAGGATACAGAGAAGGAAAAGTAGGAATTCCCTGGGGCTAATCTCCAAAACCCATTAAGACAGGATCATTTATCAGCTTGTAGTCTCTTCCCCTACATAACAGAGTTTTCAGTTAACCTTCAAATAACCAAAAAGAAGGGCGGAGAAACACCCTCCCCCACCCTCTGGGCATGGGACATCGCTCTCTTAAAGTGACTTCCTGCTGATTTGGGTCGTAGTAGACCTGTTTGGGGCCCCAACCCAAATGGGGAACTCTTTTCTTATCTATGCTAAGGTGAAGACCCACCTGATCTTCACCCCGTGCTATTCCTTAGGGGAGATGGATCACATGGCAGCCTCCTGTTTTTGTTTCTGCGCACGGCTGCAGCAAGAGACTTCGTATTACTGTCAGTTTGACTGACTTGTCCCAACTGAGCTCTTCAACACCTGATTACTTACGGTGGTTGGTAGGGATTAATTGCTCATTAATTTTATTGTGTTTCTTTCTCTTCTTCAAACTTTAAGAGATATTCTTTAAAAATGTTCTAGAGGACCAATGAGGTGGCTCCAAGGAAAAGGTACTTCAACCAAGTCTAACAATCTTGGTTCAGTTCCTGGAGCTGGAACACACATGGTAGGAGAGAACCAACTTCCTCAAGTGTCCTTCTATGCTACATGTGCAAAGGGCACAGGCACACACACGCGCGCGCACATACACACAATAAAAATCTTTTAAAAAAAGAATGCACAGCATTTTACACATGAATCAATAGGTTTAAGCAAAGTAAATAGCTCTTGCAAAAATTAGGGAGAACAGGCAAAAAAAAAAAAAAAAAAAAAAAAAAAAAAAACGGGGCTGATCCCGCTATGAGCTCTGGCGTTCTCTTCCAGCCTGAATTGTTAGTGGCTTGATCTTTGGCCTCCTTAGGAAGTCGAGACCAATTAGAGCTCTTTAAGTTAAGAAGTCTCCTGGTGGAAAGCTTGGTCCTATATGCATAGAGCCCTGTGGACGTTTTAAGGAGAGCCAGGCTGCTCCTAACACTGGCTAACGTTGGCTAGCGTCTAGCACCGACCATGAACCCAGCTCTGTGCCCTTGTCGTATGCGTCCCCTCCTAAACCTCTGAAAGCCTCCTGTTTTTCGAAATCATCATATTGGCCACATTTTATTGAAGAAATGAAAGTGATCAAAGGATCATGCTGGAAGTTACCAAGCTAAGACATCAGTTACAGATCCCAGATGCGCACCTAACGCCGCTTCGCAAGAATCCCACATGCTCCTGCCCACCTTGGAGTATTTCTACTATCAAGGAGAAGTAAGAGTAGAATCTTCTGGAACAGAATCTCCCAACACCATATTTCTCAATGATGAGAAATAAGGGGCTGTTTCAAGGAAAAACATTTGAAGACTCCTGAGTTGATGTAAAATGTGTTTACCATATTGTCTGTGAACACAAATCTAGGTATGTGCTCTTTGTGCACAGAGTGCCTATTCAACCATAAAATCGGAATAAGTACAAACACTACAACAAAACCAATAAAACTCTTATAGGATGGCTGCTGTTTTTCTAGAGAAGCTAAATTGCAGCTCTCATTATAAGCAAGGCAATGGCCATCATCACACAGGTTCTTTTGACTTGGGCCCATCTGTGCTGTTGTGTGCTGTGTGTCTGCTCAATTCCCTCACCGCCTTTCTCTATTCAGAATACTGCGGAATCTCTTTACAGGGCGCTGTATACTCAGATGCATCATTTACATATTACATCTGTGCCGCTTGTTGCCAACAAGATCATAAATGCAAACACAGGCGCTGAAACCGAGCAGCGGTTACACGTGTGTGTGCTCCTGTGGATTTCGCCTTTAGATTATTATTACAATAAAAGCCCAGTGACATTATCACGGAACCCTTGTTTGACAAAGCATACTTGAGAAGGTGTGCCCATGGGGGAACTTAACCTGCTGCCTTTCAGAAGACCAAATAAGTTGATGAGTGGGAGTCCAGCTTTGAGCTTTTCTCAGTGCCCAAGTGTTTCCTTTTCATAGATGTTTGTGGCTTTGTGGTCTTAGCCATGTTGTAAGAATCTCTCACTCAAAACAGCATGTTCTTCTCATTGTTACAGTGTTACTGTTTTTGTTACTAGGAGACACAGGGTAGCCGGTTTAGAAAGCTTAATCACTAAACAGTTTCTCCTGTCTGTCCTGGCCCTTTATTTCTATTAAACCTGGGCTGCTACCACCTCAAGTTCATCAACCACCTAATTCTTCATGCGCCTCTTTTGTTCATTTGTTTGTTTGTTGCTTGCTTACTTTATTTTCAGCTCTGGGAAATGAACTTGACTTTGCTGGGTAAATGCTCCACCGCTGAGCTACATCCCCAGCTTTCAGAGGTTGTCAGCTTTCAGAGGATCAGGACTTCAGCACAGCCTGAGCTTCATAGTGAGACCTTGTATCAAGTGGGAAAAAGAAAGAATGGCTAAATGGAGTGACAGATGACAGAAAGGTCAAACTGATTTAAATAATTATAGGAATTTGTTGGCTCAATAAGGGTGGGAAGGCAGACATGGAACAGATTACAGTGAAAATCCAGCTGCATAACTGTGGGACATAGCTTCTTATCCCTTCCTTAATTTTCATTCATAATTGCCTTCAGCTTGAATTTACATCATGATATGCCAAGGCCAAGTCCATTCATATAGAACATGAGTGATCTCTTGCCATTCTAGTTCCCAATAGAGTCTTGACCCCTCTGAAACCTCATGAGCACATTCTTTTTCTTTAAGATTTATTTATGCATGTATAAATGCATATTACTCCTCTGTCTTCATGTACAGCAGAAGAGGGAATCGGATCTCATTAGAAATGGTTGTGAGCCACCATGTGGTTGCTGGGAATTAAACTCAGGACCTCTGTAAGAGCAGCCAGTGCTGTTAACCACTGAGCCATCTCTCCAGCCCCCTCCCCCATTCTTATTATTATTATTTTATTATTCTCTCATATATTACATCCTGACCTCCATCCTCTCCTCCCAGTCCCTTCCCTGCAACTCTCCTCTCCTTGAGATCCACTCCTCCATTTCCCTTCAGAAAAGAGCAGGCCTCCCAGGGATATCAACCAAAAGTGGCATAACAAGTCACAGTAAGACCAGGTAGCTCCCTTCATATTAAGGCTGAACAAGGCAACCCAATAGGAGTGAAAAGGTTTCAAAAGCAGGCTAAAACAGTCAGAGACAGCCCCCGCTTCCACTATTAGGAGTCCCACACGAACACTAAGCTACATAACCATATATGCAGAGTGCCGAGGTCGGATCCATACAGGCTCCCTGGTTGTTGCTTCAGTTTATGTGAGGCCCTCAGCCCTGGTTAGCTGACTCCACAGGCCATTGGTGTCCTTGCCCCCTCTGGCTCCTATAATCCTTCCCCTGTTCTTCAGGATTCCCCAAGCACCACCTAATGTTTGTCTGTGGGTCCCTGCATCTGCTCCTATCAGTTGCTGCATGGAGCCTCTCTGATGATGATGATGCTAGACTCCAGTCTACAGGTATAGCAGAATATCATTAGGAATCCTTTCACTGACTCTTTCTTCCTTCCTTCCTTCCTTCTTTCCTTCCTTCCTTCCTTCCTTCGTTTCTTCCTTCCTTTCTTTCTTTCTTGTCATGTTTGGTTCTATCCTAGGTCTCTGAGCTATCCAATCTCTGGTTCCTCACCCTCCAGGCACTGTCAGGTGTGGCCTCCCGGTCCTGGTGTGGGTCTAAAGTTGGTTGGCCTCTCCCCCAAGTTCTGCACCACTTTTATCCCAGCACATCTTGCAAACAGGACAAATTGTAGGTCAAAGATTTTTGTGGCTGGGTTGGTGTCCCTGGTTATAGATGACGGCTGGTTCAGGTCCCATTACTAGGAGTCTTCGTAGACTCCAGGGAGTTTCCATTGCACTAATATTCTACCTTGCTCCTAAAATGGCCTCCAATTCCAATTGTCTCTCCTAGTACTCTCTCCCTCCACCCTCGCCTACTTGATCACTCCTGTTCTCATCCCACCCACCCCTAGTCCACCTGTGAAATCTATTCATTTCTCTTCCCCGGGAGATCAAGGCACCCCTGGCTTGAGCCCTTCTTGGTACTTAGCCTCTCTGAGTCTATAGATTGTAGCATGGTTATCCTTTAGTTTACAGCTTATATCCACTGACAAGTGAGTACATACCATATTTGTCTTTTTGGGTCTGAATTACCTCACTCAGGATGATTTTTTCCTAATTCCATTCATTTGCCTGCAAATTTCATGAAGTCATTTTTTAAATGATATTTGTTTAAACAGCTGAGTAATAGTCAATTGTGTAAATGAACATTTTCTTTATCCATTCTTCAGTTGAGGGACATCTCAGTTGTTTCTAGTTTCTGGCTATTACAAAACGAACCACTGTGAACATAGTTGAGCAAGTGTCCATGTGGTAGGATGAAGCATCCTTTGGGTATTATACTCAGGAGTTGTATAGCTGGGTCTTGAGGTAGACCAATTCCCAGTTTTCTGAGAAACTGCCATCTTGATTTCTGAAGTTGCTGTAGAAGTTTGCACTCTCACCAGCAAAGGAGGCATGTCCCCCTCTCATGAGCGCATTCCTTACTGTTGACATTTTGGCCTCTAAACTCCCAGCAGATCTAAACTCCCAGCAGATCTAAACCCCCACCAGATCTAAACCCCCACCAGATCTAAACCCCCAGCAGATCTAACCCCCCAGCAGATCTAAACTCCCACCAGATCTAAACTCCCACCAGATCTAAACCCCCAGCAGATCTAAACCCCCACCGGATCTAAACCCCCACCGGATCTAAACCCCCAGCAGATCTAAACTCCCACCAGATCTAAACTCCCACCAGATCTAAACCCCCAGCAGATCTAAACCCCCATCAGATCTAAACCCCCACCAGATCTAAACCCCCACCAGATCTAAACTCCCACCGGATCTAAACTCCCACCGGATCTAAACCCCGACCGGATCTAAACCCCCACCGGATCTAAACCCCCACCAGATCTAAACTCCCACCAGATCTAAACTCCCACCTGATCTAAACTCCCACCGGATCTAAACCCCGACCAGATCTAAACCCCCACCAGATCTAAACCCCCACCAGATCTAAACTCCCACCAGATCTAAACTCCCACCAGAACGGCCCACTTAGTTCTGCTTACAAGATTCTCTAGCCACAAGTTCCAACCTCTCTCATTCTTCCTTCAAACCAGTTCCAAAGGCCTGTGAACCACATGGTCAGCTTCATCACGGTGACTATCCCACTTCTTGAGACCAGTTTTCTCTGTTAGTCACCCTTTCTTGTTGCTAAGCAAAATACCTGACCCAGGCACCTGAAGGAACAATATGTTCAGACACGTGGTGTGAGGCAGCCTGTCACGGCATTGTGAACTTGAGTCCGAGGGTGACATTGAGCCTGTGGCCTAGAGTGCTCTCCCCTCCTCTGTTCAGTCTAGGGGGCCAGTAGACAGATGGTGTCCCTCACGTCCAGGTGTGTCGTCCCTCCTCAGTTAAGCTTCTTCAGAGACACCCTCATAGACCACATGCTCAGAGATGTCTCAGGTGACTCCAAATGCAGCTGAGTTAACAATGAAGACTAATGGTTACAGTGCGCCCATGGGACTCATGTATGTGCACGAGCCTGCAGATGTTGTCTTTGTTTTTAGATCTGTTTATATTAAGCTAAATGTGACTTCGTGGTGGTGACCTCAGTTCTAATCTGGGACCATTTGAACTAGGGCACCTTCTCTCTTATCTCTGGCCTCCCACTCCAATGTGAGAAACCTGGCTTCTGCTGTTCACCGTCTGTTCGTCGGCTGCTGAATTCCGCTTTCCTTGTGGTACTTTCTCAGCTAGCACACCAAGAGCTGTGCTGCCTGTTGTCTTTAGTCCTACTCACTCAGGAAAGCACCTTTCCCCAAATTACTTCCTAATTCTCCAAATAGTCCATATGCCTCCATACCTCCTTTCTTCTCTTTCTTTTCAAAAAAAGTTTGTCGGATTTTAAAATTGGACTACTTTCTGGTATACTTTCTTTTCAGGCATTCAGTTAAAACTGTTTACATTCCATTTTTATTGAGGTGGGAGCATATACATTCCAGCTCCCTATGTGTGGAGCTCAGAGGACAACTTACAGGTGCTGGTTCTCTCCTTCTACCATGGAAGGAACAGAATTGAACACAGGTCTTCAGGCTTGGTGGTAGGTGCCTTTACCTACAGATCTAGTTCACCAGCCATCTTTTCTTTTTTCTCCTTCCTTCTTTCCTTCCTCTTTCTGCCTTTTGCATGTTAATTCTTACCTGAAATGCCTTGAGTTTTACCCTTACCTCCCTAGCTATCCCATACTTTTTTTTAATGTTCTATTTTCATGTGTGTGTGTTGTACATGTGTGTATGCACCTTTGTATATGTGTGAGCACATGTGTGTATGGGTACATGTGCCTGTAGAGGCAGGAGGTTGATGTCAGGAATCACTTCCAACTAGGTTTGCACCTTATTCAATCAGGAAGGGTCTCTCAGTCCAACCCAGGGCTCAGCAATATCATTAGTCTCAGTAGCCAGCTTGCTCTGGGAGCTTGTCAGACCAGAATGCCAACAGGAATGTGGACAGTAAAGCCAGCTCATGATGTTTCAGAAGGGTCAGGACTTTGTGGGAACTAGAATTGTAAGAGACCACTCATGTTCTATGTTAATGGGCTTGGCCTGAACAGAGCATAGTATAAATTCAAGATGAAGGCAATTATGAGGAAGGAGAACAAAGTGGCTAATAAATACATCTCTACCTTCTGAGGCTGGAATTACCAGGAAGCCACCACATCCACTCAGTGTGTCCGTGGGTTCTGGGCCTCTGAACTCCTGTCCTTGTACTTGCACAGCAAGCATTTTAACCCCTGAGCCACCTCTCAGCCTCCCACTCGTTCTTCTTTGCTCGACATAAATATCCCAAGCTTTAGGCAGCCCTCTGAGGCTCAGGCAGTAACCCAGCCCACTCCCTCTTCTGTGTTCGAATACTGCATTACACTAGCTCCTGCTACACTTTGCCCTTACCAGATATCATCTATAACTCTGTAGCGTTCTGTGTTGGCTTGGTCAGTCTCATCCTAGGAGTTTGTTGGATTGTTCATGCTGGCCTCAAACTTGAAATCCTCCTGCCTCAGCCTTCTAAATGCTGGGAATGTGAATGTGAACCCTCATAACTAGCAATTATAGTCCTTTAAAGTAGAATTTACACGGTGCTATAGCCTCTGCCTGTGTAGACCTCATTTTAAATTTGTAGAACTACATTTGTTTGGAGAGGTGGCTCAGTGGTTAAGAGCACTGGCTGCTCTTCCAGAGGTCCAGAGTTTGATTCCCAGCACCCACATGGTGGCTCACAACCATCTATACTGGAGTCCGATGCCCTCTTCTGGCAGGAAGGGGTACATGCGGATAGAGCTCTTATCTACATAAAATTAAATAAATCTTTTTTTTTTTAAGGCCAATTGGATGAATTGTATATGATGACACCTCCAGAGTGACTAAAATAGAAACCCCTTCAGATATTTTGGATTGGTGAGATTTCCTGAGATCCCTAACTTACCCCCTTTTCCCTGAGTCCTAGCCGCCTTCCTTTGTGTGAGAAAAGGCACGATGAAGCCACCTCTCAGGAGAGCCCTGGAGAGCGGAACACTAGCCATGAGATTGCCATTTGAAGCTGCAGGGTGACTGACGTCATAGCGTGATCAAAGTACTCTGCAAGCACTTACTGTAATGACTGTTGTTGTTCTGTTCTTGCTAATAACCTTATTTATGCCCCGAAATCATAATCATGCAAGGAAAGATTAAAACAAGATGTGCAAGTTGCGGAACTGTTTGCCTTGCAGATGGTCACCCTCGGAGTTCTCTGAAATTGCCAGGGTTAATTGAAGTTTCAGTTTCCACCCCGGTGCAGTCCGTACTTAAGTGTCTCTTACCTGTCAGGTTTTACTCTACAAAACAGTGCACACCAATTGCACTTTAATTCCCTCTCATTAATGCTAGCCTCTCAGGTAATGTTTAGTGCGCCTCTGAATGAAAACTTTGTACTAGCTTTCCATGTGAAGAAGAAAAGCTAAACAGTTACAGAGGTAATTTGTTTATTTAAAACAGGCTCAGAACCCAGTAAACTCAGAAGGGGAGTTAACTTTTAAGTGGTGGGCAGACATTTAGCATATGATTAGTATGTTTCTCTCCCCCTAGGTTTCAAGGAGCTGAGACAACTGGGAGTCATTCTTGGGGAGTCTTACAAATACGTTTTGCCTGGAGCCAGCACGGAGCTCCAGGGGTAATTCTTAAAAGTTTCCCACAAACAGGATTTTTTTGCTGTGTTCTTGGTGTTCCTCTCAGCACCAGAGTCCCCCCCTGTAAGCTTAGGATCAAGTTTAAAAAGTGGAAGTTAAGACCTCCCATTCCTCCACTCCCACACTGTGCTGCTTGCCTAGTGGAAGAACCTGTGGTAAAATGTTCCTTTCTTTTGTGTGTGTGTGTTTATTTATTACTTCAGGTTACATCTCCATGACAGTGCCCTCTTTCCATCCCTCCCAGCCCTGCCCTCCCACCCTCTACCCCCTATCCCTTCCATCCCACTCCTCTGGAGTGGAGTGTCTCTACATAACAGTCCCCCACCTCAGTTCAGCAGTCATATGAGGGCCAAGAGCCTCCTCATACACTGGGGACCTACAAGGCAGCACCACTAGGGCAAAGTGTCTCACTGACAGGAAAAAAGTCTATGTTCCTGTTTCCTTTGGTGCATTGGCTGTAGTATAGTTACCCTGTAATATATGGCTAAAATCCAATTATTAGTGAATAGATGCCATGTGCATCCTTCTGAGTCTGGGTTAGCTTACTCAGGATGAGCTTCTCTAGTTCCATCCATTTGGGTGCAAATTGCATGATTTCATTGTTTCTGATGGCTGAGTAGTATTCCATTGTGTAGATGTACCACAGTGTTTTTTTTATCCATTCTTCGATTGAGGGACATCTGGGTTGTTTCCAGTTTCTAGCTATGACAAATAAGGTTGCTATGAACATAGATGAGGAAACTTCCTTGTGGTTTGGTGAGGAGTCATTTGGATGTGTACCCAGAAGTGGTATGGCTGGGTCTTGAGGTAGAGATATTCAAGGTCAAAGCAAAAGAGACTCTCATTTGAACAAAATGGCAGCCTACAGATTGGGAAAAAATCTTCACCAACTCCACATCTGACAGAGGGCTAATATCCAGAATTTACAAAGAACTCAAGAAATTAAATGTAAGAAACCAAATAATCCAATCAAGAAATGGGGAACAGAACTAAACAGAGAATTCACAAAGGAGGAATCCCTAAAGGCTGAGAGACACTTGAAGAAAAGCTCAGCATCATTAATTATCAGAGAAATGCAACTCACGACAACTTAAGATTCCATCTCACACCTGCCAGAAGATCAAAAGCTCAAATGACAGCACATGCTGGCGAGGGTGTGGAGAAAGGGGAACACTCCTTCCTCCATTGCTGGTGGGAGTGCAGGCTTGTGCAACCACTATGGAGGTCAGTCTGGTAATATCTTAAAATGTTCCTTTCTTTGCGTGATGCAAGAGCCCTTTGCTTGTCTCTTGAGGTTTGAGCAAAGAAAATGCACTTTCCTCATCTAGGGCCGGTGACTCCCATCTGCATTCATTGTTGGCTCTTTGATGAGGGCCCAAGAGAAGACACAGAAATGGAGAGGAGGGGGGAGAGCAGTAACTTCTGGCCACCTTAAATCAGTTGCAAGAAGGTAGCAACAGGGTGAATCAGTACTATGAACCTTTGGTATATGTTGCATTCAAAAGTAGTAGGCAAGGACTGGAGAGATGGCTCAGCCGTTAAAAGCTAGGCTCACAACCAAAAATAAAAGTAGTAGGCAAACGAGTCTCTCTCTCATATGTGTGGGTGTTTCATGTTTTATAGATAAAAATATATACATTTATAAACAAAATATAAATAAATAAAACAAGGCTGTTCCAACGAAAAGGGGCAGAGCAGGGGAGAGAGGGAGGAAGAGTAGAATGTGGCCTCTGTAGTTGGCGGCTTGCATTGGAATCAAGATTTCATCAGTTCTTACTGGGTGATAAATGACTATATTTAATTTGTTACTACAGTTCAGAGCATGGGTTTCCTTTGTACTTTATTGATTTTTCCCCTAAAATAATACCCTTTGATGGAAATGGAGGTTACAACTGACTGTGATAAAAATATTTGGAGCTTGACCTAGTGACCCAGGTGGCTCATGGAGGATTTAGAGATTATGAATTGCCTGGACTACAGATGACTTTAAGTCTACCCTGAGTAACTGTTCTGTCCCTAGTATGAGTGTACATGGACGCAGATTCTCCGTTCCCACATGGGTGTGTGTGTGAGTGTGCAAACAAAAGAAAAAAGTAAACTGAACTGAAATGTAAAGGGAGGTGTGCATAGGTTTCACACACACAGTCCTCTGTTTTGCGTGGAAAACTTGAGCGTTCACAGATTTTTATCCTGGGGTCTTAAGTAACCCTCATGGACATACAGAGCAACACCTTGAACATAGGACACACTTAACTTGTTTTTTTAATTGACACTTCCATGAAAGATGAATTGCAATTGGTGCTTTCCTGCAACTAAATCTTCCTTTTTAGTAAAAAAAAAAAAGTACATAAAACTATTCTTCTAGAAACATAATGCTTGCAATTATTTCAAAAGTGCTTTTCTTTTCCTTTTTTTGAGGGGTGGGGTTCAGACTATAGCTCGGTGATAAAGTCCTTGTTTAATACATGCAGCACCTTGGGTTCAGTCCTCGGTAAGACAACCCCCCCACCCCGTGCGCGTGCACGCGTGTGTACGCACACGCACACACACACATACACATACACACGTGCGCGCGCACACACAGCATGAGAAGCATTTTTATGTGCATTAGGTGCACATTTACCTAATTAGGTGCACATTATCCCAGTAGACTATGTTTGTAGTTGGTATGGGTCTGCAGTTGTGTGAATTACTGAAAAGGGGGATATATTTTAATAGAGGACAAGGCATTTGGTGAAAGTTGTCAGAGTAAGCTGTTTCCCACAAGCTATGGTACTGATGGGGTTACTGGTCTGTCACTAAGTGTAATGTGGTGGTGGTGGTGGTGATGGTGGTGGTGGTGATTGGCCCACTGGTTGGCCTCTGGTCAGTGGGTATCAAAACCAGTTTGTCCTCAGCTTGTACTGGACCCAAGCCATTTCTTACATTTTTCCCCCTCAAGTTCTAAGGTAGGCAGACATTTACTGCCTCAGTGTTCTATTGTTGTGAAGAGACACCACAAGCATGACAACTCTTATAAAGGAAAAGATTTAATTAAGGGCTGCTTACAGTTTCAGAGGTTTGGTCCACTGTCATCATGGCGGGGAGCATGGCAGCACACAGGCAGACTTGGTGCTGGAGAAGTAGCTGAGAGTTCTAATCCAGATCTACAGGCAGCAGAGAGAGACTCTAGGCTTGGCACAGGCTTCCTTCAACAGGGCCACACCTCCTAATCCTTTCAAATAGTGCCACTCCATGGTCATCAAGCATTCAAGTATAAGAACCTATGGAGGCCATTCTATTTCAAACCACCGCACCTTCCCGCACCTAGCTCTGGGAAGAAGCCTGTTGGCTAGTCTTAGCACAGCTCTGTGACCTTGGCAGAGTCACCAAGGCTACTGGTGGCGACACCGCTGATCCGATGCTGCTGTGACAAGCATTAACTCCTGGGTTTCTGGTCTGTAAGGACTGCTTCGTCAGTCATCTATGGAGTTGAGACTTTGAGCTCTGAAGGGCCCTCACGTTGTTCTCTTGCTCACAGTTAGCTTACCTTGGCCCTTACAGGATTCAAGAGGAAGGATCACTGCAGGCTGCTGAGCTGGAAATGGGACACAGAAAGGAAAAGAAATGCCACGTGGTGACATAGGCTTGATATGGCACATTCGTGTAAGCTAAGTGAGGGGGTGCAACCACATTCCCAGCTGCAAAAGTAAACAAAGCTCAAAGTGGGTAAGTCACTAGGCTGGGTGGAGATTCTTGTTGCTGTGTTTCTCTGCTCTCAACTGACTGGAGTACGACAAACTAAATACACTCACTTAATGTGGGGGTGCGTTCTGAGAAACATGTCAGTAGAGGACATGATAGAGTGCAGTACCCCAGAGTAGATGGCGTAGCCTCCCTTTATACCTAAGCCGTATGTTGTAGCCTGTGCATATAGATAATAAACCAATGAACAATGTCCCTGCACTGCTACCACAGGCAACTGGAATGCAGCAGTCTTTGTCTACCCAGAGGAAAGATGTGGTAATATACTAGGTGATGGGAATTTATTTTTTTTCACATTATAATCTTCTTTCCTCTCTGTAATCTTAGGGAAACTACTATATGCAATTTGTCTTTAACCAGCATATTGCTATACAGCTCATGACTATATCAGCCTGAGCAATTAAAGTATAATAATAAATGCTCAAAAACTTTTACCTAGGCTTTCCTTCTCAGATATCCCTCAAATATTATTCCTAGCAAATTCTTTATAATCTGAAAACCTAATGGGAAGCACCATCAGTGGGAAAATCGCACCAGAATGATGTGGCCACATTCAGTCCTTTTTTCATACAAACTCATGATTCTCCCAGTGACTCTAGCCTCGCAAGAAGTACTCTCATCTGCTGTCGGGCTGTGTACTGGTTTTTGTCTTATTTTCCTTAGATGTTTAGTGGTTATTAGTGAGGATATGTGGGCTTACACCCTCTTTGTAGGAAAGCTGTTTGTTTTTTATTGTGGGAAAATATACCTAAAAGAAGATTTACCATTTTAATCCTTTTTAGTGTATGGTTTACTGGCAGGAGGCCTTCCTGTTGTACAAGTATTACCAACTCCATCTCTAGGACTTTTCATCTTCCCCAGTGGAAACTGCGCCTGGTTCTTGGTCTACCTTGTTTTGGTTTTGTGTTTTGTCTGTTGTGGGTTTTGTTTTGCTTTGCTTTTTGAGACCTAGTCTCACTGTATGCGCCAAGCTGACCTTAAACCTTTGGTGTTCTTACATCAGCTGCCCAGGTGCTAGAATTACAGGCATGCGCCTCCATATCTGGCTACCTTCCTTTTAAAATTGTGTATCTTTCAGGTGTGCAGTAAGACGTTTTCATGTCACTGCGTGTATGTAGTAAAATCTTACTTAGTTACCCTTTGTGTGAGTGTGTGTATATGAACGTGTACTTTTTAAAATTAAATTTTAGCTTAGCATATAAAGTATTGAATTTCGTCATGTAATTTTCATACATATGAAGAACACATATTTTTAAGAGTTCATGTTGTGCTTCATCTCTATAGATTTGCTCATCCTGCATGCAACCTGATGTGGTCTCCCTGACATCACCTCGTTTCCACTTTTAACTCCCTGTTCTCCGCTCTGCCTTCTGTCACTTTGGATTTGACAGCTCGAGAAACCTTCCCTAGGAGGGACAGTACAGTGTGTGTTCTTTTGTGACTGTCCTGTTTCACTTAGCTTCAGTGTCTTTAAGATCCGTCCATATTGTAGCTTGTATCAAAACGTAGTGTTGAGTGTTTCTTATGCCTCCTTCAGGGGACATTTCGGGCTACTTCACTGTTTGTCTACAGTGCCACTGTGAAACTGAGCATACAAGCATCTTTTCAGACCCTCTCTGCTTTCATTCCTTCTGGATATATACCCCAAAATGGAGTTGCTGGCTCTGGGTCTAATTTTTGGGAAGTTCACTGTTCTGTTTCCATAGGAGCTGCATCATTTTACATCCTATCAGCAGTGCTAAGTCTTCCAGTCTCCTCATCTCCTTGCCAACACTCGCATTTTCTGATTTATTCTTTACATATTTGTGCATATAAATGTATATATATATATACATACACTAAGTCTATGTCAGTCATCATGATCTTGTTTTTATTTAAATTATAGACTCATTTAATAAGCTTAGGCCTGCTTAGTTGTTTTTTACTGTGATGTTTTAGAAAGTTATTATAGGCAAATTGTTTTTCAAAATTATTTACCCCATTAATAAATGAATAAGGAATTGTTTGTCATATCCCTCTATTTTTCCAGTACCTATGCGGTCTGTGGTGGCATCTCAGCTTCCATTCCTTTGTTAGATAGGTGTCATTTTTTATCCAATCAGTGAAACGATCCACAGACAGCAGGGTCCTGCTTCTTGAAGTTTCCAGCTTAGTTTGAGAACTTTAAATACATTTAAATTATGTATTTAAAAGATTTTATATATTTCTGTTAGATTTATTAGATGTTTAATTAAGAAGATTAAATAGTAGTGAAGCCCCAGATATGGCTATTAAATATGATAAAGAAATGGAAGAAATAGATGTCTGTGTGTTAATTACAGAAGCAGCTGCCTAAACAAGGAAATTGCCGCATGCTTAGGCCTTGACCATGCTGAGCTCTGTCTGTGGGGCAGCAGCCTTCAAGTCTCACACTCTTGGCATTTTTCTCATAGTCAGTCTGGTTGTGTCCTTTTGTCTGTGGTCATTTACAGTGAGAGAAACTTTGCTTCCTTTTCCTTTTCTGAGCAGCGACTAGTATCACATGATCGTTTGAAGGGTCAGAGTCACATTTAGATTTGGTTTACCTGGTGGGGAAACCAGGGTCTGTATCATTTTACATTACGTTAATTGCCTGTCTTTGTGAGTGTAATCAGTTTTTGCTCTTCACTATACAGAACATTTTATGAATATACTTACTACAAAAAGTTCTAAAGATAGTTTTGTAGGTAGAGTTTTGTTGGTGTTGTATGGAGTACTGGTTGTGGAAAAAGAACAAAGACATATCAGGGTAAAGGCGGAGCTGCATTCAGGAAAAGGGACAAACCAGGAGCTGGGGTTCTCAGCTGGCCAGCTTTTTTATGCCTGACTAAGTTCCTCTTTTATTAAAACCCAACAGGAAAAATCTTGAAATATTTTATGAAGGCGTAGTGAGATGTTTTTGACATTCTGAAGTGCCTAACGGCTCCGCTGGCAGCCCTTGATGCCTGTGACCTAGAGCTGGTTTCTACGGACTGGTTATAGCAGGCTGAGTGCTGTGAGGAACAGCTGAGCCACCAGACACAGCACGTGGACAGTAAGAGCTTCTTCTGAACACTTCTCCATGAAGACGAGAGTGACATGTTACCAGAACATGCTCACGATGGCATAGCCTTTAAATTTTAAATTATCGGCTCTGTTATTACCATCAGCTTCAACAAATGATTCTTCTCTTGAGCTGGAATTGTGTGTTGCCTTGTCTAATTGCTGCAGCTAAGACTTCCAAGCCCTCTCTCAAATTGCCCCATTCCTGGTTTTAGAGGATATGCCCCTGGCTTGTCCCTATTGACTGTAATGCTGGCTGTAGGCTTGCTGTGTATACCCTTTATTAATTTGAGGCATGTTGCTTATATTCCTAAAAACTCCAGAATTCCAGAACTTTTCTCATGAGCACATGTTGGAATTTGTCAAATGCCTTCAGTTGAAAGATTACATGGTTTATGTCCTTAAGTATGTTTCTATGCTGCCTTATATTTATCGATTTACATATATTGAGCCAACCTTGCCTTTGGGGACAAAGCCCACTCGTTTATAATGTATAATCTTTTTATTGTGTCCCTAAATTGGGTTTGCAACTATTTTGCTGAGAACTTTTACATCTATGTTCACCAAAGAAACTCATCTATAGCTTTCTTTCTCTGTTGCTCTTTGCATGGTTTTAGCAAACTATGTTAATACTTGCTGAGTAACCAATTAACTGTTTGTTGCTTTGCAGGTCCTGTTTAGGATGAATGTGATTTGGAGAAATTGCATTTGTCCTCTGAGGCAAGGGAAGGTGCCACACAGATGGCAGAGTGGCATCCACCCGGTGGCCCCTCTGGGGTCAAGGATTTTAAGTGACCCAGCCAAAGTTTTTGAACACAACATGTGGTAAGTGTCCCCCCACTCCAATTTATTTATTTGTGGAGCCTGTGCCACAGAGCACGTATGGAGGCTAGAGGACAGCTTGGTGACTCTTTTCTCCTCCTCCACCACGTGCGCTTTAAACATCCAACTCAGATCATCAGACTTAGCGGCAATGTGGTACCCTCTGGACTTTACCACAGAACCATCTTGCTGGCCCAGTTTTCACTATTTGATATCGTATATGTTCATTAGATACCTCTTTTTCCCATTATGACCAGCTCACTAGCATTGCTGCTGTACAGCCTAAGTTCTCTTCAGAGATTCTTACTGAGGCGAATTCATGGTCTTGACTCACATTACAGGAAAGATTTTCAGGGCCAGTTAGTATGAAGCAAAGTCAATGTTTGTTAAATATAGGACTTATGAGGAGCAAAAATAGTACATGCTGGGAGTGGATGCGGTGGCTCACGCCTTTCATCCCAGAACTTCAGAACAGAGGCAGGCAGATCTCTGTGAGTTTGAGGACAGCCTGGTCTACAGAGTGAGCTCTGGGACAGCCAGAGCTACGTAGCAAGACTAGATCTCAAAAGAACTAAATTAATAATAATGATAATAATACATGATGAGATTTAAGTGTTTTCAGATAGAAAAAGCAGGAGAGGGTTAGAAAGAATGCCCCAGCCTTAATAAAAAGGTGGTTGTACACACCTCAGGTGAGTGCTGCCTTCTGTCTTAAGCGTTTTGACAAGATAGACATACATACATGCATGCATACATACGTGCATGCATACACATATGTACATTTATACATACATACATGCATGCATACACATATGCACATTCGTACATACAAACATACATAAGTTTTTATGGCTTTTGAAATTACATTGTTCAGGAGATTTGAAAGATTAAATAATCATGTCTTTTTACACTATTTTTTCTTTTGCTTCTTTTAAAATTATTTTTTGCTATTCTTATTTTATCTAAAGAACTTTTCTTTAGTAAATGAGATTTTTAAGGTGCTTTTTGAGGTAATTGTGAAGCATGGGGGGCTGGAGAGATGGCTGAGCAAAGGCACCGTTCCAAGCCTGGTGACTTGAGTTCAGTCCTGGGACCCACATGGTGGACAGAAAGAGCCGACCACCACAAGTTGTCCTGTGACCTCCTCACTCACACTGTGGCACACATGGGAGCGCGTTAACACAACTTAAAAGATAAATTTCAAAACATAGTAACATTTTTTAAATGTTAAAAGTCTTCTTCTTATCCATAGTCCATGGCAGATAAAGGCATGTTTTTACTATAAATATGGTACATAATCTTGTTTATAAGATTTTTTTTTTTTAGAAAAGAGATTATAGTCCTTTGTAAGTGTTTTGAAAGTTCTAATCAAGAGACTTAAACCAGAATTCAGAGTGAGGGACTCTATTTCCTTCCTATGAGCCCTTCCTCTGCCCTGTCTTTCTGTTTGCCTGAGGACTAGCTTACAGAGCAGGGTCTGTGGAGATGGAAAAGCAATTTGGGGGCTTCTCAGGAATGCAGTTGTTTATTAATTGGTACTGTGTCATGCAATAATGTTAGCCACTGACCACATATGGTCACAGAGCACTGGAGGTGTCTAGGTTTAGGTGTGCTGGAAGGGCTGGGGGGCGGGGGGGATGTGTGTGATAACTTAGAGTTTGCCACACAGGCCTGGGGACCCGAGTTCCATCCTAATGATACACCTGGGGGGGGGGGGGAACTAGACATAGCCTAACATATTTGTAATCCCAGAGCTCAGGAGGCAGAGACAGGCATTCCAGCTCATGACCAGCCAGTATAGCCGAATCACTCCCAGGGCTCCCTGACCATGGAGAGAGAGCCTATCTCCAAAGCAAGATGGATGACCGACCCCTCAGGAATGACAGCTGAGTTTGTCCTTTGGGTTCCACATGTGCATGTACACACACACACACACACACACACACACACGCAGGCACAAAGATGTGCTGTAAGAGTTTTAAAAGTTAGCACAAAATAAAAGGTAAATTATCTCAAGGTTTTTTTTTTTTTTTTGGTTTTTCAAGACAGAGTTTCTCTGTGTATCCCTGGCTGTCCTGGACTCACTTTATAGACCAGGCTGGCCTCGAACTCACAGAGATCCGCCTGCCTCTGCCTCCCAAGTGCTGGGATTAAAGGTGTGCGCCACCACCACCCGGCTAAATTTTATATTGAAATTCATGTTAAAATGGTTGACATGTTGGATGTTTTGAGTTGAATGAAAAAGTTTATGAAAAACATTCTTTTACCTGTTTAACACTTGTTTTATTCTGTTTTTCTGAGACAGCGTCTCATTATGTAGCTCCAGTTGGTCTCAAACTCCCAACCCTCTTCCCTCAGCCTCTCCAGTACTGGAATTACAAGCTTCTTTTCACCTAGAGGGTTTTTATTTTGTTTTTCATTTAATTTTATTGAGAGGGTAAGATAGGTTTTCACATTATCAGGATCTCACCTTAGAGCCCAGACTGTCCTAGCACTGACTATGTAGCTGAGGCTAGTCTGGAACTCACTTCCTACCTTAGCCTTCTGAGTGCCAAGATTACAGATAGGAGTCACACTTGTGACTTTTCTCACCTTAAAAAAAATGTGTAAGTAGAAAACTCGAAATTATATGTATGGCTCATATTATATTTCCTACAGTTTACACGAGACAAATTAAGCCACCTTGACTGTCATTCCCAATGTCTGATATTGTAGGCTGAGAGAGCACAGATGCTTTGCTAGCCAATGGAAGCTCCACAGGAACTCCTGGCCAGCGAGAGCCTGGATTTCCTAAATCCCCAACCACTCGCTAAGCTGTCTGTTCTCCTTCCATCTGCTCCCACTGTCCATTTAGCCTGGGAGTCTTGCTCACTGACTTACATATTGTGCCTCGTCAAGGACTCTTGGGAATCCAGCAGTCTTTGGTCCTGGAGGGCCTGGGGCTTTGAGGGAGTTCCTGTTTCTCTCGGGTAGAGATGTGGTACAGGGTTTTCCATATGAAAGCATGTAGGAATGCTCTCTGCCGCCAGGGATAGCAAGCCTGGATCTAGCCCAGTGCCTGGCAGACTCGCCTCAGCAAGGGAACCTTCTATTCAAGTGATGTTTTTTGTTTTTTTTTTTTTTTGGTTTTTCGAGACAGGGTTTCTCTGTATAACAGCTCTGGCTGTCCTAGACTCACTTTGTAGACCAGGCTGGCCTCGAACTCACAGATATCCGCCTGCCTCTGCCTCCCAAGTGCTGGGATTAAAGGCGTGCACCACCACCTCCCGGCTTTCAAGTGATGTTTTAAGATGATCTTTCAATGTTTAAAAGGTGAAAGCACAGACATGGTGGTGCATACCCATGATCCCAATACGCAAGGGGCTGAGTCAGGTGGGTTATTGTGAGTTAAAGACCAGCCTGGGCTACTTTATCTCAAAAAAAAAAAAAAAGAAAAAAAGAAAGAAAAGAAAAAAAAAAAAAAACAAGGTGGATGGATGGATGGATGAAAAAGCAGGCCCTTGTTGAACAAAGCAGGAGAACCTAGGATGTCAGTGGCTCCCCTTCCTTTTATCCTCCACCTCTCACACATTCTGAGAGTCAAGAAGCTTCTTGGGGCTTGTGTCTGGATGGCCTTCCTTCTCCATAGGGTGCTCCCATGAGGGTCCAGCCTGCACTGGGGTGACTGTGACAGCAGTAAGAATGGCCTGCCCCAAGGAGAACAGAAGGCCACAGGTGCCATCATCTCTCTGATAAGACACTTCCCACTGGGCCTGGCAAACCTGAGTTCAGTAGCCCAGGCCCATATGGTGGAAGGACAGAACTGACTGCTACAGGCTGTCCCTAAGTGCTTTACACCACTCCAGCTCACACACACACACACACAGTCACACAGCACCCAACCAGTCAATAAATGTGACTTTCAACATTTATTACTACTGTTACTGTCATTTTACCTTTTTTGAGACAAGGTCTCACTGTTCAGCACAGACTGGCCTCAAGTGCTGTCCTCCTGCCTCAGAATCCTGAGCGCTGCATTACAGAATGACTAACACTACTACACTCAATTTGGATTTGGATTTTCGGAAGATGTGTTTATTCTTTTTTCCTCCAAGTCCACAGTTCTCTCCAAAACCTCTCATTTTCTTCTTTGCCTTCTTTAAGAATGTGTTTATTGTTTTGACATGCCTGATTTTTTTTTTAAGCTGTTCCTAGAAAAGTACAGTTTACTGCATGGATCAGAGTAGAGATCCATGCATGTAGAAAGCATCTGCACATATAAAACAGGACTGAGAATTAAATGGTTAGTTTTTACCATGAGAGCTGTGCACCCATGTTTTCTGGTTTGTTTTTGTTTTTTGGGTTTTGAGGGTTTTTTTGTCTTGTTTCTATTTCTAAATGTTGTTCAGACTAGCAAAATTGATTTTATGACTCCCCAAAGGGTTATGACCTTTAGTTAAGAAAACACTGAGCTAAGAAAACGCCGAGCTAAGCCAGTCTCTGGAAACTCAAGGTAAGACCTGGATATTGCAACAGGACCTGTTACATAAACCATGGAAATAAGGGACCATTTTCAAGATCAGAAGAGGTACAGATGGCATGAGTTCTTCTTCATTACACAATCCTACTTATGTGATCTTTGTATTTACAGAGTCCGGACCCTGTTGTAGCCTTAGATCTTTAATACAGTCAATCAATAAATATGTCTTAGCTTCCTCTAGCATCACTTAGCACAAAAGACACTGTCTAGACATGGAGAACACAGACTCAGTGGTTAACTAACTTTTGAGAAGCCACTTAATCCATCCCTCCTTCAGTTTCTTAATCTGTGAGGTGAGATAATGATAGTGATAACTACCTATCAGGTATCATAAGGATTAAATGATTATATATAATGTAAAGTGTCTATACATAGTAAATAAGCAATATACCACCTAAGAATTAGATATTTTATTAGTGTTATGATTTGTGTACACTTTATTTATACAACTGTTTGATAGTGGGAATCCTGGTATAATAGGTACCTGATAACCACATCTTAGTAGTAAACAGGTGTAGAAATTGGAGGATGCTTCCAGTTTCTAGCTATTACAAATAAGGCTTCTATGAACATAGATGAGGAAACATCCTTGTGGTTTGGTGAGGAATCAACCCAGATGTCCTTCAACCGAGGAATGGATTAAAAAAAAAAAAAAACTGGTACATCTACACAGTGGAATAGTACTCAGCCATCAGAAACAATGAAATCATGCAATTTGCACCCAAATGGATGGAACTAGAGAAGCTCATCCTGAGTGAGCTAACCCAGACTCAGAAGGATGCACATGGCATCTATTCACTTATAGTCGGATTTTAGCCATATAGTACAGGATAACTATACTACAGCCAATGTACCAAAGGGAACAGGAACATAGACTTTGTTCTGTCCATGAGACACTTTGCCCTAGTGGTGATACTTTGTAGGCCCCCAGTGTATGAGGAGGCTCTTGGCCCTCAAATGACTGGTGAACTGGGGTGGGGGACTGATATGTAAGGACATTCCACTCCGGAGGAGTACGATGGAAAGGATAGGGGTTAGAGGGGTGGGAGGGAGGGACTGGGAGGGGTGGAAAGAGGGCACTGTGATGGAGATGTAACCTGAAGTAATAAATAAACATAAAAAAAAAGAAATTGGAAGATGCAGTTCCTGTGTACCAGAAGTTTACAACTAGGCTGAAAATTAATGTAGTGGCTCAAGGTGGGCTTCAGAATCCAGGAGGTCTAAATTCCTATCCCATGTCCATCCCTGTGCAGTGGGCTTCAGAGCCTAGGAGATCTGAATTCATACCCAGTGTCTATCCTTGTCCAGCTACATGAGCAGGTGCATACATGAAACTCCTTTGTTTAAAGGAAACAATCCAAGTACAGCCCTTAGCAACTCTAACCAGAGCTCACTAAAGGCATCCTATTGTCTCTATCAAGTGGAGAATTGAGATGCATAATTAGAATAAGCAACACAGAGGAATGTGCACTATCTGGAAACTAACATAGTGTAGAACCTCAATTTGTATAAGCAGGTAGACTTTGACCTGAGCATTGAAGGTTGAGGGGTACCTGGATAGACCTTTTCTTTTCTGTTCTTTTCTTTCTTCTGTCCTTCCTTCCTTCTTTTGATTTAGTTTTAATTTATGTGTATGAATGTTTGCCTGCATGTATATCTGTATACCTCATGCCTGATGTGGAGGCTAGAAGAGGATGTCAAATGTCCAAAAATGGGAGTCAAAGACATTTGTGAGCCCCATGTGGGTGCTGGGAACCAAACTCTGGTCCTCTAGAAGAGCAATCAGTGCTCTTAACTCCTGAGACATATCTCTAGGCTATTGGCCATTTTTGAAGCAGTCAAATAGACTCCTTAGTTAGATGAGAGGTTTCATGTACTGAACAGAATGATGTAATAAAGTATTGAGGGACTTGGTTGAATGCGTGCCTAGTACACATGAAGCCTGGGTTCAATGCCCAGGCCGTAAGAAAGAGCAGGGGAAGTGTCTTAGGGTTTTATTGCTCTGAAGAGACACCATGGCCAAGGCAATTCTTATAAAGAAAAACATTTAGTTGGGGCTGTGGATATGCACTGGAACATGAATTTGCATGAATCCTTGAAAAGAAACAACTTACTGCAGGAGAATTTGTGGCCTCACCAGAACCCATCATTTTCAGGGCTCTGTGCTGGACTAAGCAAAGCTCAGAAGATAGTCTTTTAGAAACAGACCCTATCATAGCCTAACTTGGCAAGGAAACTTAGCACAGGGTCCACATGAACCTTAAAATATTATCAGCAGGGCAGCTGTTCAGATTTCAGCTTAGAGAAGGCCAAGGTGCAGCTTTCCTCACGTGTTGTAGATACAGGGATGTGGTCCCAGCTGCCTCTGCTGCATCATCCAAGTCAACCCCAAAGAGATCAAAGTGCATGGGGCTGGAAGTGCACCAGCAGAGGGCAGCACCTCCTCTGCTCAGGTTCCTGGTGTTGCCACCCCACACACAAAAAAACTTGACGACAACATCATCAAGATGGCTGACAAATGGAAAGACCTAAGCATCAGAGAGGAGTTCGCCATTCGGGGCAGGCAGTCCTGGGTTGAAGTGGCACCTTCTACCTCTGCGTTGACCACCAAAGCCCTCAAAAAACTGCTCAAAGTCAGTAAAAACAGAAGAATGTTATGTGGGAAAAGCACTTGTAAGGAGATTGCCGGGGCCTGGCCTGACAGACATGCCCTGGAAGTATTAAAGAAATCCTAGGAATTGTCCCTTCTTGGGCTGCAGTGGCTGCATTGTTCAGTGTTGCTGCCTCATGATTCCATTAATGGCACCAGGAGTGGGATGCTCAGCTGCTCATGAATTACAGCGGACAACACTTCAGTAAAAGATCACTTGACAAAACAAGAGAAAACACAGGTTGAGACTTCATAAAGACTGTCTGTTACTCAGTGAGGTCTATCAATAGTCTTCTCTGTACCCCGCTCCCCCTCACTCCTTCTCAGGCTACAGAGAAACGGAAACAAGCCACAGGGCCAAACTCTGAAATGGAGCTTGCAAGAAGACATGGAAAGAAAGGTCTTTGGAGCAATGCAGCATCTAGGAAAATTTACCTACAAAACAAGGAAAAGAAGAGAGAGAATGCAAAATATCTTGTGAGTTCATTGGCACCTAATATTTTCCCATAAGGAGTCAACATGCCTGGCCTTACTCAGCATAATTATTCTAAAGTTTATCCATACTGTTCAGTGGAATAGTAATTTGTTCCTTTTTATTGATAATCATGGATTCATGATCAGAATATTTTTTGCTTAAATTACCAGCCTTTAGTTGATTTTGTTTATTTTTAATATTTTTTGTTTATAATATGGTTATATTTGTTTATATGTTTATAATATGTATATATTGTTATAATTATGTTTATAATATTTGTCTGGCTAAAATTCAGAATATATTTTGGAATGTGCCCATCAACAAGTCTCAAACTTCTGAAACTTCCATCATTTTAGAATTCTTCTTTTTTTTTTTTAGGATGCAATGACAACTTTAATGTGATGACTATACTTTTTTATGTTTATTTATCACTTTAGGTTACCTCTCCACAACAGTGTCCTCTTTCCACCCCTCCCAGTCCTGCCCTCCCACCCTCTACCCATTATCCCTTCCATCCCACTCCTCTGGAGTGGAGTGTCCCTACACATCAGTCCCCCACCTCAGTTCAGCAGTCATTTGAGGGCAAAGAGCCTCCTCAGACACTGGGGGCCTACAAGGCAGCTCCACTAGGCAAAGTGTCTCATTGATAGGAAACAAAGTCTATGTTCCTGTTCCCTTTGGTGCATTGGTTGTAGTATAGTTATCCTGTACTATATGACTAAAATCTGACTATAAGTGAATAGATCCCACATGCATCCTTCTGAGTCTGGGTTAGCTCACTCAGGATGAGCTTCTCTAGTTCCATCCATTTGGCTGGAAATTACATGATTTCGTTGTTTCTGATGGCTGAGTAGTATTCCATCATGTAGATGTACCACAGTTTCTTTATCCATTCCTTGGTTGAGGGACATCTGGGTTGTTTCCAGTTTCTAGCTATTACAAATAAGGTTGCTATGAACATAGATGAGGAAACTTCCTTGTGATTTGGTGAGGAATCATTTGGATGTATACCCAGAAGTGTTATGGCTGGGTCCCTAGGCAGAGCTATTCCAGGTTTTCTAAGATATTGCCAGACTGACCTCCATAGTGGTTGCCCAAGCCTCAAAAACCTTAACATAAGGCCAGACACACTAAATCTACTAAAAGAGAAAGTGGAGAAAACCCTCGAACTCACCGGCACAGGTGACAATTTCCTAAACAGAACATCAACAGCTCAGGATCTAAGACCAACAATCAATAAATGGGACCTCATGAAACTGAAAAGCTTCTGTAAGGCGAAAGACACTGTCATTCGAACAAAACGGCAACCTATAGATTGGGAAAAAATCTTCACCAACCCCACATCTGACAGAGGGCTAATATCCAAAATTTACAAAGAACTCAAGAAATTAAATGCCAAGAAACCAAATAATCCAATCAAGAAATGGGGAACAGAGCTAAACAGAGAATTCACAAAGGAGGAATCCCTAATGGGGGTTCCTGAGAGACACTTGAAGAAATGCTCAGCATCCTTAATCATCAGAGAAATGCAACTCAAGACGACTCGGAGATTCCATCTCACACCTGTCAGAATGGCTAAGATCAAAAACTCAAATGACATGTTTGCATGATTAGGAGTTTGTTTTACTTAACTATCCTAGACCGTTTTAGACGGTTGGTATCAAGAGGCCAGAGCTTCACATTTTATTTTTAAGTATCTCTAGGTATGTCACTTTGTTAGCTACTATGACAGTCTATCACAGATATTCTCTAAAATACCCAGTAATCAAGTTGCTAAGAGACAAGCAACATTTGCTTATCTAAATACAAGAGATGGATAGGGCATCTTCAAAAACCCCAAGAGATCTGCAGAATATGGCATTTAAAGATGTTATCTTAAATTAAGATTTTCTTTTTTTTTGATATCAAGACATATCAGCGCCTGACAGCACCCCCTATTCTACTCCAAGTAGAAGATAAGCATCGAAGAACCTCCACTGTAAGATGGTTGAATTAGTGGCAAGCCTATCTCTTGGCATGAAAAAACCCCTTGCACCAACTGCAGACAGACTGCTGTTCAAAAAGGACAAAACTTGGTAGCAAGGAAGTCGACAGCCTAACTCTGCCAAGACAGGATAGGTAAGTCCTTCATAATCCCGGCTCTACAACAAATGTCTGTCAGAGAAACAGGACCCAAAGGCTGAAGACTGATGCAGGAATGTATGGAGAGAAAATGGGAACTGTCCAGGCAGTCATTGGTATGTCCTTACTTAGTTTTGGAAGCTGCAGGCCCTGCACTTCCTATATAAGCAGATATATTTATCCCTCTCAGGTCTCTGAGGTGGTTGAAGAATAGACAGCTAGAGTCTCATAGTTAAATTTTGAGTTGTTTAGGAATCAAGAGGGTGTTATAGATCTAAGAAGATACTCTTAAAAGTGTGTTGCAAGTTAGTATGAATGTTGAGTCAGATATAGACCTTTAAACTCATGGAGATGGTTAGATAGTAGAATGTTAAAGTCAGGGGCCAAATATGTATAAACTGGACATTGGGAAGGTATACTGGGCCATTTAACTCTCATAAATGTGGCATACTTATATCTGTTGTTTTGTATAATACTGTTATAAGAGAAGGAACCATCTGTTGGACTGAAAGGGGAAACTTCTGGGGGGAAGAGGGTGGAAGGGCGGGATAGGAAGGGGGAATAGGGAGGGGTTTGTGACTGAGATGTAACTTGAAGAAAAAAAAATAAAGTATTTAAAAAAATAAAAAAAAAAACTCAAATGACAGCACATTCAGGAAGTTGTCACCCGTGCCAATGATTTCGAGGGTTTCTCCCGCTTTTTCTTCTAATAGATTTAGTATGACCGTCCTTATGTTAAGGTCTTTGATCCACTTGTACTTAAGTTTTGTACAAGGTGATAAGTATGGGTCTAATTTCATTCTTTTACAAGTGAACATCCAGTTGGACCAGCACCATTTGTTGAAGGTGCTGTCCTTTTTCCATTGTTCGGTTTCGGCTTCTTTGTCAAAAATTAGGTGACCATAGCTGTGTGGGTTCATTTCTGGGTCTTCAATTCGATTCCATTGATCCACTGGTCTGTTTCTATACCAGTACCATGCTGATTTTACTACTATTGCTCTGTAGTACAGCTTGAAATCTGGGATGGTGATACCTCCAGATGTTTTTTTGTTTTGTTTTGTTTTGTTTGTACAGGATTGATTTAGCTATTCTGGGTTTTTTGTTGTTCCATATGAAATTGAAAATAGCTCTTTCCAGGTCTATAAAGAATTGTGTTGTTATTTTGATAGGAATCACATTGAATTTGTATATTGCTTTTGATAGAATGACCATTTTTATTATGTTAATCCTACCTATCCATGAGCCTGGGAGATCTTTCCATCTTCTGATGTCCTCTTCAATTTCTTTCTTCAAGGACTTGAAGTTGTTGTTCAGGTCCTTTACTTGCTTGGTTAGAGTTACCCCCCCCCACCCCAGGTATTTATTTTATATTGTTTGTGCTATTATGGAGTTGTTTCCCTGATTTCTTTCTCAGCCCATTTATTTGTTGTATAAAGGAGGGCTGCTGATTTTTTTGAATTAATTTTGTATCCATGGTGTGGGGAAAGGGGAACTCTCCTCCATTGCTGGTGGGAGTGTAGACTTGATCAGAATATTTTTTAAAGGTGTCAAAGTTCAATAATAAAAATCAAGGCCATAAAAATGAACAAAGATTTTATCAGAGAGATACATAGACAGGAAATAAGCACATGGAAAGAAGGTCAGTATAACTAGTCATTAGAGAGATGTAAAGTAGAGTCAGGATGAAATACAATTTCATACTCATTAGAATAGCCAAAATTCAAAATTCCAACCATACCAAGTGTTGGTGAGACTGTGGAGGGACTAGAACTTTCTATACTGCTGGTGGTAATAGAAAGTGACAAAACCACTTTGGAATATAGCATGGCAGATTCTTGAAAAGTTAAATGTGTACCTACTATTGCTACATACAACATGGGGTTACAGAAATGGGTCAGTGGTTAAGAGCATTTGCTGCTCTTCTAGGGGGCCTGAATTCAGTTCCCAGCTCCCATGTTGAGCAGCTCACAACCATCTGTAACTCCAGCCACAGAGGCTATAACACCCTCTTATGGCCTCCATAGGTGTTTACACACAGATGACAAACACATTTACACATGAATAAAAGTTTAAAAAATAGAGATAGACCACACAGATAAACTTCAAACTCTATAATAAGGAAGATGCTCTATGAATGGAGACTATAGTAGCTTCCCTTCGCACAGTTTCAGTTATACGAGGTTAGTTGCAACCCAAACCTGTGTGTTTGAATTTTGTTCCTGCAGCACATGGCACCTTCTGTACTATTCTAGAAAACACAGATTAATTATTAGAGATAGACAGACCAGTGAGTACTGTTGAGAGTGAGTGGGAACCTGTGAGAAGGAGAAGGAGTGGAATGGAGGAATTTTGTTTTTTTAAGTTTTCTTGTTGTATTTGTTTGAGACACGATCTCATTATGTAGCCCAGGCTAGCCTCAAACTCTCACTTCTCCTATTGCGTTGCCTCCAGCTCTGGAGATTGTAGCATGCACAAGTTACATTTTATATGCATGGCATCGGCTGAGTTTTGATTTATTACCTATTGTCACTTTTTATCTGCCTGGTGGTCCATCGTTTACTCTTTAGTACAGATTAGACCCCCCCTCAACAATTTGGGATTTTACCCCATCATCTTCATCAATGATTCATAGTTCAGAACCTATTGCGTAATATGATTCCCAATAAATATTTAATTCCAGAGATCAAGACTGCTGGCTACCTCAAGCTAGCCCCTTCCCATTGTGCTTAGAGATGGGGCTTCCGTTATTTTCCATGTTATATCTGTTAGTCACTTAGTCCTAAGTAAGAAACTGACTTATAATAACAATAATCAACTGGGATATTTATACGCCTAAAAAGAGAAGTGGACATCCAGGAGTCAATTAGCATAAATAGTGGAAAAGAAGATTTAATTGAAAATAGTTCGCTTATTAGCTGATACACCTGTAACATTTACAGCTCATCCGTTCTGGGAATCACACTCTTGCACTAATTAACGTCTCTGAAGTCATGACACTTCTTACAGTTGTAATTGGAGTTTTTTTTTTTTCTCTTACAGGTACAGAAAATAATAGCATCTTAGTTTGATGAAATAGAATAATTATAATTTTGAGCACTTAATTTGAATACTGTTTTGAGAAGCATTGGTCTTATTTGATTAATATAAAGCAGAGAGACACATATGTCAGGATTTATATCAGAATATTTGTTATACTGTTAGAAAAGCAATAAAAACCTTTTGCTCCATGGATAAATGGGCAGTGGTTATGGAAAACTGAACCAAGAGGAAATGCCTATTAGCACTGGAAGAAATGCCCAGTAGTAAAAGAAATATCAGTTGAAACAATAAGACACTCTTTAGATGGACCCAGTGTCATATCTAAAGGCAGCTGATAACTTAGTGAGTTCCAGGCTAGCCAGGGCTACATAGGAGATCAAAAAATAAAAACCAAACCCCCCCCCCCAGACATAATATGTATATGTATTATATATGTTTGTTCATTTCAAAACAACAAAGAAACCTTAGTTATTAATTCAAATTATATGTTTTAAAGGAAATATCTATAAATTCTCAAAAATAATAGTGCAGAGATTGTCCCTGTTCTTGCATGTCTTAACATCTGGTTTGGCTGAGGAAGCTGGAGTCTCACATCTGCTTCTGCATTCAAATTTTGTAATATATTGTTTAGGTTGGCTTGTATGAAAGAAATTTGGGCTCACACAGATATGTTCTTGATAGCCTTTTCAGAGTAATTTATATTTATTATTTAATTTACTTTGGTAATAAGGTTGGGCCTTAAACATCCCAGTCAATACTGAGCAGCCCTTTCTTATATTTTGTATTTTGAGACTGGCTCTTTCTTAGGCGCCCAAGCTTGCCTTGAATTTGATCAGTAGCCAAAGGAGCCCTTGAACTTATCCTCCTCGCTGCCCAACTGTCTGGGATTACAGACCTGTACCACCAGGCCTAGCTCAAAACTCTTCTTGATATTCTGCCAAGTATAAGTGGCGGCAGTTTCCTAGGTTCAGTGTGGATTGTAAACCACCCGAGTAACCTCTCATATTCTGCCATGTTAGAATCTGTTGGTGCACTGTGGACTTTGGATGGAGTCTTTACTTGTTCTTTTTTTTTTTTAAGATTTATTTATTTAATATGTGTACAGTGTTCTGTCTGCGTGTATGCCTGCAGGCCAGAAGAGGGCACCAGATCTCAATATAGATGGTTATGAGCTACCATGTGGTTGCTGGGAATTGAACTCAGGACCTCTGGAAGAGCAGCCAGTGCTCTTAACCTCTGAGCCATCTCTCCAGCCGGTCTTTACTTATTCTGCATCTCATAACACTGAGTGTGGATGAATTGGAAGAGACTGGTTTTCTGCTTTATGTAAAACTCCCAAACATTGACACACTTCATTATGCAATATTTGAAATCACATTAGTTAATATCACCACCAGTCTTATCAGAAAACCCTAAGTATTAGGAGGCTATCAGACTCATAGTGGTAGACACAAATTTTCAAAAATTCTGATTTTTTTACTCAAAGCTTCAGATTTACCATGGACAACAAATATTGACGTTTGTTTTTCTTGAAGTGATAGGCTCATTTCATTTTCCTTTGAGAAAACACGTGTCCAATATCCAGATAACTATACTTTTATCTGTAGTTGTTCTTTTAAGTAAAAATAGCCTCCTATAAAAAAGTTAAACTTGGCCAGGGATGGTGGCGCACACCTTTAATTCCAGCATTCAGGAGGCAGAGGCAGGCAGATCTCTGTAAGTTTGAGACCAGCCTTGTCTACAGAGCAACCTTCCTCTTCTGCCCCACTGCAGAGAAATGTCTTAGATAGAATTCCTGGTGACCATGTGAATTTACTTTTTGTATTTCTCTTCCCTTAAGGGTCATAGTCCTACACTGTCTAGTCCAGTGCCTAAGAGCATTTGCTTCAGATGTTTTGTTCTGCTTTATAGTTTTTTATGGCAGGAGACTGAGCCCACTACCAAAATCAAGTCCTCTACAACTAATTTAATTTGTACTTATAATGAAGGTCTTATAGACTTATAGAAAAATAGCCTTGTTATGGAATTAAGAATTGTTGAAATAGTTTTAGACTGAAACTAGTAAACTGTTTCTTTCTTTAACCATAAGATTTTTTTTTTAACTTTCTAATCACCTTATACATTTGTCAGATTTGTCATTAAATTGTATTTGGACAGAGTGGCACACACCTATAATCCCAGGACTCAAGAGGTTGAGACGAGGTATTGAAAGTCTTTGAAGTAACAAATGACAGCAATATGAAAGAGCTTATAAATAACATGAGGTTCAAAAGCAGATTTATTTATTTACTTTTAGACATGGTCTCACTATGCTGGCCTGAAGCTTACTATGTAGACCAGACTGACATTGAACTCTCAGAGTTCTGCCTGCCTCTGCCTCCCTAATGCTCAGCTTAAATACGTGTGCTACCATACCCATCAATAAAGGCAGATTCTAAAATTACAAATATTTAGAATTTAGATTACAAAAAATTTAGAATTCTAAAATATATAATTACACCTCCTTAAAGTTATTATACACATTAAATAAATATTATAAATTATAGAATAGTTTTTTTTGGTACAAATTATCATACACATTGAATAAAGATTCTGAATTGTGGAATGGTAATTATGTTAAAACATAGGATTAGAAAACTGTTTTAATTTTCTTTAATATTATAAAGCTGCTTCAACCTGAGATCATTTTTTAAAATAGTATTAATATACAAATATGCTTGACCAGGTGTGGTGGCACCCTGTCTTTAATCCAGTATGTGAAAGGCAGAAAGAATTCTGTGAGTTTGAGGACAGCCAGAATTACATAGTAAGAACTTGCCTAGATAGATAGATAGATAGATAGATAGATAGATAGATAGATAGATAGAACTCTACTTGTTAAATATTTTAACTGTAATATCCCTTTGAGCCACCGCAAGTTTGATTTTCTTGCTACTAAATGTAGTGTTTTCTGTTAAATACCCTAAAACGTTGTATTCAGATTTTTACCTCCCTTACCCTGCAATACTTTTAATGTTTGAGGCAATGTTTAATCCCTCTCACCAGGGAAAAGTTTTGTTAACATAAAGGTCTTGCTGCATTCTCAGAACTAGCCATTTGAGAAAGGCTTTGAGATTAGATCCTAGCCAATGGAAGAACACCTAGTCACTATTGTCTTAGAATAAAAGCCAAGTGAACTCCTCGCTCCCCCACTCCTCCACCTCCTACCCCAGTGCCCTCGCTCTTCCCTTTTTTAAGCAGCACACCTTTATGATCAGATGCAGTTTCCAGAGACATATTAATTGGAATGTAGTGTCTTTTCTTGAGATCTTGAACTTATTTCTAACGTACTGAGGTTCCCTCCATATTCTTGCTATTATATTTATTGTTTCCTCAAACCTCTCTGTATGGATATTTTCCTACACAGAATTTCAACTGTTCTTTTGAAATACTTTAATAAATTTCAAGGTGTGCAATTTTATGAGCCAAACAATGGAAACTACTTTTCCTGGTTGTTAAACGCCTGGTTCTTTGGTTTGCTGATTAGTCACAAGCCTGGATTCTGTGGTTGTATTTGTTACTTACAAAAGCGTGAATCATCCTTACCACTGGCTGTTGGGTCTTCTTGCAGAGGAATCCAACTTCTGCTGGCAAGAGCTACTGTAAAGCAGTGGGCCTGGAGGGAGTCTTTGTAAGTACAGCAGGGACATGCGTGGCTTTGTGGGAACTGTACAGTGGGGAACTCTGCTCCTCAAAGCGCAGTGTGTGATACTCTTCTCACTTCACAGTTCAGAAAAGGAAGCCACATAAGAACAATCAATGAAGGGAAGTTAAGAGCAATCAAATAAATAACCAAATCTATTAAATACTCAACAAGTAGGAAGTTAAATGGAGAGTCTAAGACAAGTGTTTTAAAGACACATACACTCTCACTGTTTTGGGAGTTGGTTCTGTACACTAAATGAACGTTTGTTTTTTGAAACATGCTCTCTTGATTTAGCCTCACACTGTGTAGCTGAGACTGGCCTTGAAGTACTGATTCTCCTATCTTTTTATTGTTGATGTTGCTTTTTAAGAAATGAGGTCACACCATGCTGTCCTGGACTGAAGAAATTCTCCTGCTTCAGTGTTCTGAGGACTTTGGGCTATGGACATATGCCACCACTGCTACCACAACTGTTCTGTTTTCTTTCATATATATATTGTAGAAATTATGGATAATTAGCTCATCCCCAGCCTTAGTAATACTAATTCTCAAATGACTGACTTATCAATTTTAGTGTTACAATTGTCACATCAAGTCTCTTTATATATACATATAAATAGAATGTAGGAACAGTTGCCAGCCAAGTTTATATGTGATCACTCCTCTACAATAGCTATGTATAAACAGAAGTCTATTCTAATTCCATTCTTTAAAACAAATGACAAAGATGCTAAGTGATAGTTTGGTTTGTCATTGGGTTTTTAAAAAAACACTTGTGGTTAAATTTCATATGTGAAATTCTTGTATATTTTCATTTGCTTTTTCTAGAGACCCCAGCATCCTTTTTTAAAAGATCAGACCTAGGATCAGTGGTTTGTGAATCCCAGCATTCAGGAGACTGAGGCCAGAGGATTGCTACAAGTTAGAGCCTGCCTGGTCTTCATAACAAGATACTTTTTTTTAAGGTGGTAAGGAGGAGAGAGAGGAAAGAATGAGCCAGTTTCTTACCTTTCAATAGGGATATTTATAGCTAGGTAACTAGGTCACTGGAATATACTCACATATCTGATTGCATAAACACTGCTTAGAATAGAACCAAGCTTCTCACCTTGCCACCCAAGGTGACTCGTTGTTCTGCCATTTACCCCTGCTTTCCTAGACATTCATGGTTTTATATCTACAGTTATGCCTGACTCTTCCCCAGTGTGCAGCTTGTGTCTAGGTCAAAACAGATTTTTCAGTGTCTTCCTGCCCTCTTCCTTCCTGTTTTCCATTGCCACCACCTTAGTTCATCACCCCTGGATCACAGCAGTCTAACCGGTCTCCTCCCACTCATTGTCTTGGTTGTCTCTCCCACACCCCCTCCGACACCCAGCTACCAAAGAGAAGCGGTCAAAGTGGACGACTTTTTCACTGCTCCTGTATATGGTCTGTCTGTATTGCCATGTTCTTACTGGGAAGAGTGGTTGCCCCTCTGCCTTTCCTCTACCCTCTATCTCTATGCTCAAACCTGTGGTAGAAGTCAGGCCTATTAATGAATTAGTAGGCAGTTCAGATTAGCATCTGGCAGCACATAAGGAAAGCGTGGCGTCCCTTTACTTGCTGATATGAACAAAGCCATTTGTGGCCAGACGATATGGCCCTGTTGAAAGGGCATGGCTAAGAAACCGCTCAAGTGGCCCAGATGACGTCAGTTATGAGAAGCAGTGGGATTGCTAGACATCGGGAGAAATCTCATGGACCCTTGAGACTGCCAAGGATAGTGAGATAATGTGATATATAAGCCAGAGACTCCATGAGGTCTCTCTCTTCCTCCTGCCTTCACTGAGAAGTCACACTGAAGAAGCGCACAGCAAGGTACACCATCAACAGAATTTAAACTGAGATAGAGGCAAAGGCCTGGAGTAAAACCTGCTGAGAGTGAGTTTCTTGAAGGCGTCTATCTTGGGGCCCCAGAGTACCAGAAAGGTGAGTGAGGCAAGCGAAGTGAGTGAGGCAAGCGAAGTTTGGAAGCTGCTTGGAGAGGCTTATGGCCGTGAGGCTTGCCTGGGCCAAAGAGACCATGGAGGAGTCTCAGCTGCTAAAAAGGCTGGCCTCAGTTTGGCCGTTGGAACAGACTAACTTTATAAACTGGCCACAATTTGGTGGTTAAAATAAATTGGCCTTGCAAACTGGCAAAGAAACACCCAATGGACTTTAAGCTTAAAAGATACTACCTGCTGGGACTGTTGTAAACCAAGTCACCCTGCATGGACCTATGCTAAGAATATTAATATCCTTTTAAGAAAGTTAAAATAGTGTTAAGTGTTTTTAGATAGGTATTAGAGTATTCTTAGATATTAGGGTGTTCTTAGATTATAGGTTTTAGGTATTTTATAAGTGTTTATTAAGTATTAATAAATACAAGTTTTTATAAATAAAGATATTCTGTTATACAAACCCACCTTTCTGTTCTTACTGTTTTCCCAGACATTAGCTAACTGAGCTACCATTTCCACCCATCAGTACTAACCCACTGATGCCACTGTGTCACCATTCCCCTTCTCTATGTGCAGTAAAAAAAAAAAATCCATGCCCTTGATGGACGAGGAGTAAGTCTAAACCCCCATACCCCAGCAACCTTGGCTAGATACTGATGGACTGCGGGTGAAGATGAACTTTGATGTGACCCAAATCTGGGTTTGAATTCAGTTTCTGTCTGGTTATATTTCTGTTTCCTCATATAATATGATCAGGATTGTAACCATTTCACAGACGTTTTGAAGAGATCAAATAAGACAAATATGTGTGAAATGTGTATTCTGTGTGATGCCTCACATGTAATAAGCAATAAATGACAGTGATTCCTAAAGTGATTATGATCATGCCAACTGCTCAGTTAATGTTTGTCAGTTACCATGAGCTGCCGAGAATTTAATTTTCCCTTTTCATTGCTCAGATGATTACAAATGCCATGTTATAACAGTATCAGATTCTGTGTGTATGTGTGTGTGTTTATAGGTGCATGTGTATGTATGTGTGTGTGTGTTTAGAGGTGCATGTGTTCATGTGTATGTATGTAGGTGTGTTTATAGGTGTGTGTGTATGTATGTGTGTGTTTATAGGTGCATGTGTGTGTATGTGTGTATGTGTGTGTGTTTATAGGTGACATGTGCATGTGTATGTATGTATGTGTGTATGTGTGTGTTTATAGGTGCATGTGTGCATGTGTATGTGTGTGTGTGTGTTTATAGGTGCCAGTGTGCATGTGTGTGTATATGGAGAGAGAGATCAACATTGGATATTTTCTTTAGTTGCTGTCCACTTTATTTTCATGAGACAGGAGCTTACTGACTTGGCTACACTGGCTCCCTATTGAGCTCCAAGGGTCTACTATCTCAGCCTCCACCCTGCCCCATTGTTTCTTGTCAGTATCTGTGCTGGCTAGTATTATGTTTGATTGACACAAGCTAATGCCTTGGGAGAGGAAGGAACCTCAAGTAAGAAAATACCTCCATAAGATCTGGGCTGTAGGCAAACCTGTAGGGCATTTTCTTGATTATTGATTGATGGAGGAAGGTCCATTGTGGGTGATGATGATGCCATCCATGGGCTGATGGTCCTGGGTTCTATATGAAACCAGGCTGAGCAAGCCATGAGGAGCAAGTTAGTAAGCAGCATCCTTCCATGGCCTCTGCATCAGCTCCTGCCTTCAGGTTCCTGCTGTGTTTGAGTTCCTGCCCTGACTTCCCTTTGTGATGGACTGTGACTTGGAAGTGCACACCAAACAAACGCTTTCCTCCCCAAGTTGCCTTACTCATGCATGGTGTTTTGTCACAGCTGTAGAAACCCTGACTAAGACAGTATCAGTAAGATATAGGGAAGTTGAATATTGGGTGTTTGGTTGTTTAGAAAAATGGCTCACTTCAGGAAATATAGAGGTTGCTTCCATTCCAGGAAGATGGCCTCCTCCTCTTCCTCCCCCTCCGCTTCTACCCCTTCTCCTCCTTTTTTGTTATGGTTCTGAGTGCCTAATACATAGTATGCAGCAAGAAACATTTTTATAGCACAAAATACTATGTTCTCATACAAAGAGAATAAATTCTGAAACTAAAAGTACATAAAATGAGAGATTTAAGAAAAACAAGTCTATTTACATGGTGATACTTGGTAGCCTGAAACAGAATGATTGTGAGTTTGAGGTCAGCCTGGCCTACACAGTGAGATCTGTCTCAAATAAAACAACCACGACAAAAAGTGTCTTTCATTTAAATATAAGTGAATCTATTTCAGAAATTAAGATAGCTTATGAAAAAAATGAAACTTAAGATACTTTTAAAATTTAGAGAAGAACTAAACATTTTAAAACTTGCTTCTTGGGACTGAGGAAATGGCTCAGAGTGCTTTCCATGTAGCATGAGGACCTGAGTTTGGGTTCTGAGAGCCCACACTTAAAGGGTGTAGGGGTGCGTGTCTGTAACCACAGAGCTTGGGTATGTGGAGACAGGCCGGCTGGACAGGCAGTCTAGCCAAATTGGTGGATGCCAGGTTCAGTCCATATGTCCACATAAGAAAACATACACATACACATGCATGTGGACATGTATGTGCACGCAACTTTTCTGGTAGAGTGTCAGAATATGTGTTGAACAGGAACATCAAAATCCTGTTAAGTATTGCCCCATTCTGATGTTAACAAAAGGCAATAGAGGAACGTGCAGCACATTAGCCCTCAGATAGTCATGCACTGGAATGTTCTGGGGACATAACTAAAGCAGCCATTTCCCAAAGGCGGCCGGCTTGTCTCACAGCTACATTTAAACAGAAAGCCTGTATGAGTTGCAGGGTGGCACTTAGCACCAGGGACACAAAACAATGAGTCCGTTTGACATGGAGTAAGTTTGTATTGCATATATTCTACTTAATCTAGAATGTGAGATGGGGTCCTCTGCCACATGGGCTCTGCCTTCCCCACTTGTCAAACATGTTTGCTCTCTATTTTTTTTTTCTTCATAGGGATCACATGCAGTGGTCTAAAGAAGAAGAAGACGACGCTAGAAAAAAAGTAGAGGAGAATTCAGCCACACGAGTCGCTCCAGAAGAGCAAGGTAAAGCTGGATTCCTCATCATGCCATGGCATTTGAGAGTTCTAAGCTTCCACCCCAGCCAGGCAACCCATTTGCTACCTTTGGTGGGATTCCCAGTTCTTCCCTTGTAGTGGTACCAAAATTAATGAAATAAATTATGTATTCACCCTATAATTGGTCTTTTGGTAGTCATATTTCTTTTTCTGGGAGATATACATATGGGTGGCATTTTAAGCAAGATATGAAAATATAACTTTAAATTTTTCTTCTAGCTACACCACTTTCAGTGGGTTATTGTGCATTTCACTGGCTAGAAACTTCTAACAAATTCATAAACTTTGAGTAAAAAGAAAAAGACATATCAAAATATTGCTGGCCTTTTAGGAGAAGGTGTGTGTGTGTGTGTGTGTGTGTAAGTGTGTGTAAGTGTGTCAGGGCACTCACTCATGTGTACCTGTGTGGGGGTTTGAGATCAATTTCAAGTGTATTTGTCTTTCACTCTCCACCCTAGTTTTTTGAGACAAGTTCTCTCACTGAACCCAGAGTTCACTGTTTCAGCTAGACTGGCTGGACAATGAGCTCTGTCTCTGCCCCACCCCTACTCCCAGCTCTGAGGTCACAGAAGCAAGCTGCCAGCCACACCTGGAATTCTAACTCAGGACTTCCCCACCAAACCACCTTCTCAGCCCAGGGTAAGGTTTTAGTGGGGACCAAAGCAGTTTTCTCAAGAGACTTTGCATTTAGAGATTAATTCAGGAGAAGGACTTGATAACTTCATAAATAACTTTTGAAGTTTGTCTTAGGCTACTATTAAACTACTAGAAAATGACAAGTGTTAAAAAGAGGAGCCCTTGTGTACATTTGGTGTGAATGGTACAGCCACTATGGAAACTATTGTGCAGGCTCCTTAAAAATTAATGGAGGAGCTGGAAAGATGGCTTAGCAGTTAAGTGCATTGCTGTACTGGCTGCTCTTGCAGAGGACCTTGGTTCGGTTCCCAGCACCCACATGGCAGCTGACAACTGCCTCAGTGTACTCTATTACCAGAGGATCCAGTGCTCTCTTCTGACCCCCATGGGCACCGCGCATGCTTGTGGAGCATTTACATATACTCAGGCAAGCACTCATACAAATAAAACAAATCCTTAAAAATTTTTAAAAATAGTACTTCCCTATAATTCATCAGTTCACTTTTAGGATAGATCCCAAAAGATTTAAAGCACACTCTCAAAAAGATAATATGCATTGCATTTTCATGGCAGCAGTCTTCATGATAGGCAAAAGATAAACACGATAAAAACACAAGTATTATAAAACAAGCAATATATTAAATAATATCTTGTTCATAAGTTAATGAAATGACAAGTAAGTTTAGCCTTACAGGAAAGAACAGTGCAGTGCTAATACCTGGGTAATAGTGTAGCAATATCCACATGTTCTGGGGACATGGCTTCAGCAGCCCCTTCCCAGAGGTGGCAGGGGCCTTTACTGTAGATAAATGGATAATAAAGTGCTGCATGATGGTGATTGCCGAGGGCTGGGTAGATGGAGAGGAGGAGTTATGTAATGGGGTTAGAGTTAGAGCTGGCATTCTGGAAAGATTCCAGAGTTCTGTTTCACAACAATGTGAGCACACCTGACATTTGGGCCCATGCACTTAAGAATGACTAAGATGCTCCATTTGATTGGTTTTCACCACAATCATAAAAATATTACATTGAAAAATATTTTTTGGAAGTGGTCAGTGTCCTTCACACTGTGTGACTCCTACTCCTTTCCCTAACTGCTGTACTCACTGTGTACCATTTTCTATCTCATTTTTCTCAAAATGACTTCTTTAGAATATCTCCTTCCCTCTTTCATTTTGTTGTTTGTGTGTGTATATGTGCATAAGTATATTCATGTGTACATGGGTGCACAAGTGTGCATATGTGTGGGTACACATGTGTGCGGATGTGTGGGTACATATGTATGGGTGCACGTGTGCATGTGTGTAGGTGCACAAGTGTGCATATATGTGAGTACACATGTGTGCATGTGTATGTGGGTGCACAATGGTGCATATATGTGGGCCACATGTGTGCAGATGCACAACTGTGCATATGTGTAGCCCACATGTGTGCATGTGCATGTGGGTGCACAAGTGTGTATGTGTGTGGGTTCATATGTGCATGTGTGTGTATGCATGTGGAGACTAGAGGTCAACCTTGAGTGCTGTTCCTCAGATTCTGTTCACCTTTTGGGGGAGGAGAGTCAGGAAGGGTTTCTCACTAGCCAATGCCTCATCAAGGAGGCTGGGCTGGCTGCCAGGGAGCCCCAGAGACCCACCTACCCTGCCTCCTCATTGCTGGGATTATAAGTGTCTGCCACCATGCCAGATTTTGTTGTTGTTTTGTTTATGTGTTTGTTTTAATGTGGATTTTCCAGATCAACTCAGGCCCTCACGCTTGAGAAGCAAGCACTTCACTGCTGAGCCATCTCCCCAGATCTGTCTCTGCCTACCTGGTACTGAGCTACCAGCATGTGCCATTGTGCTCAGCTCATTTTAACAAGAGTACGAGGGATGAAACTTCTCACAGGGCAAGCACGCTACCAACTGAACTAACACACTGTGCCGCACTGGCTACTGGCCTAAACTCAATGTGGAAACCAAAGGAGCCTCAAGTTTGCAGTGATCCTCCTGCCTCTGTCTTCTGAGTGCTAGGATGGCTGAGTTTATTTCTTTCTCAGTAGTTCATTAGAGCCGAGCATGGTGGTGCACATGTGTAATCTGAGCACTTAGGAGACCAAGATAGAAGGATTGCTATGAGTTTGAGGAAAGCCTGAGCTACATAGTGAACTTGGGGCCAGCCTGTGCTGCCTGGTAAGATCCCATCTCATAAGTCAAAGACAAATAATTTGTTGAAGAACCAATTATATACAGAAATTTAGGTAATTTACAAAAGAGTTCTCACATAGTTTGTGCTGGATTTTCACATGCATGTAATCAGCACCTACATGGAGAACCAGAAAGTTGCCAGTAGTTGCTCAGCTTCCCGTACTCCTAACCAATGTTATTACTCCTCCAACCCTCGTGTCTCTCGAAGAGCACTCTCATCTTGCTGTCTAACATCATGGCTCTGTTTGGGTGCTATTCATTCTGATATCTTGATCACTCCCGTGGCAGTATCCATGTTTCAGAGCAGATTGGAGACAGCAGAGTGTGGTGCCTATCCACCACACCAGATTACTGAGTTTGGGGGTTTGGGGTGTGTGTGTTCACAGGTGTATGTAGGCCTGAAGGTGTGTGTGTGTGTGTGTGTGTGTGTGTGTGTGTGCGCGCGCGTGTGCGTTCACAGGTGTATGCAGGTCTGAAGGTGTGTGTGTGTTCACAGGTGTATGCAGTTCTGAAGGTGTGTGTGTGTGTGTGTGTGTGTGTGTGTGTGTTCACAGGTGTATGCAGGTCTGAAGTTGATGTGTGTCTCCTCCTTAGTAGCTCTCCACTTTATTTACTGAAACAAGCTCTCTTGCTGAAGTTGGAACGTGCAGATTGTACCTAGTCTAGCTAACAAGCTTGCCCCTGGGATCTCCGTTTTCTAGCTCTCTGGTGCTGCGTTTACAGCCATCTGCTATAGCTTCCTAAAAGTGAGGGGTTGAACTCTTGCACAGCCAGCACTTTTTCCACTGAGCCATCTCCCTGTCCTGCAGCACGTTTTTAGAAATAAAGTTTTATTAGAGCACAGACCTGCTCACTTGTTGACATACTGTCTGTGGTTGCTTTTGAGCTGTTTGATTCAAAAGAGACTATCAGTGACACCTAAAGACTAAATACCTGAGCAGTGGTGGCACACGCCTTTAATCCCAACACTTGAGAACCAGAGGCAGGCGAGTTTTAGGCCAGCCTGGTCTACAAAGTGAGTTCCAGGACAGCCATAGCTTCACAGAGAAACTCTGTCTTGAAAAGCAAAAAACAAAACAAACAAACACAACAACTACTAAATACCTATTTGGCACTATATAGAAAAACTCTTTCAAAGCCAGAATTCCAGTCCTAGGTAGACCAGATAGATATCCAGAAACTCTCCCCGGAAAAATGTTTGCACTCCTTGTAAGGTTCATAGTGAAAATCAGGAGAAACATGGTTGAAATGATATTAGTCTGCAGTTGCTGAAATTTGAAGCGAAGGTATCAGGAGAGACTAAGATACTGAGACAGCCCTCAGCCTTTAGCTGGCAAAGGAGCCAGTGCCAACCTATCTTGTTCTCTGGAGTCACTGGTAACCTATCGTTTCCTCGGGCATTGTTTGCTATTCCTTAGTGGCAATCCTTCACTCTCAACGTCAATGTATCCTGGGGTGGGCAGGAAAGATGAGCCTCTGACCCCGGTGGAATTACTCTATTTTTATGAGCTCTAACTGAGCAGCCCTGGGGTGGAACGCAAGCCAGGGAGTGTTGGGGTTGATCTTGAGGGCGCATACCAGGGCAGTGCTGCCTTCAGCCCGCCAGCATCGCGTTCCTTCATGGGAACTCTGTCACTTTCTGAGGAAGTATAACTTCACTTCTTTGCCGGAAGCTGCAGACATATTTTCCACATTACTCCAGCTTCTGCTGGTGGATATGGCAGAGACTCCAGCCTGAACTAGCTTCAACATTATCAGTTGTTTTCATTTATTTCCAGGAAATTAAAACTTATCTACACTATTTTCTACACATTATCCTCATAATATGAAAAAACAGGGATTTTTTTTTACTTCCTTTTGAATATTTCTGTTCAGAACTGGAATAGAGCAGGGCTGATAATGTTAAAGTTCTCTGCGCATGGCCGCCTACTTTGTCCTATTTGTGTTAACAATGAACTTGAGGGAAGCTAATGAGAAGGTTATTTTAGAGCCTCAGGAACCGCAGTAAAGGAAACCGACAGTTCCCACGGAACCATAGTGTGACCAAAATAGAAAGATGGTGGCCGGCCTCTCTACAGAAGAGAAAAGGCAGGCACAAGAAGGCTGGCAGTACCTCTTTGAGGCATTTGATTTGCTATTACTACAACAGTCTTTTCCAAGTATGTTTCTGGCTACCGTGAAGATGCAGAACTGAAGATTACATTTCAAACTGACTCCCTGACATAGAGATTTGTTCTGGGTTACCTCTGCATCCCCCTGCTCAGTGCACTGGGCTCTGTGGTGTCGGGGGACCACTGCAAGAAAATAGTATAACTGTCCAGTTATACTATACAGCACCTATCTTATATTTAAAGCAAGGCAGTACAGAGAGACACTAGGACTGCCAGGAGGGTAGCAAAGAAGGAAACTGTGTCTGAGGAACTACAGCAAGTGACAATCCAGTGATGCTCCAGGGACAGCCACCCAGCAGAGTCTCTGCTGGGGATGGCAGACCCCACCCAAGTCTCGAGTGGGGCTCCTCATTCACTGTCTCATGCCTCTGATGAACACGGGTGAATAGGTTACTCTGCTCTGCTCCCAGACCCAATGAGAACCCTAAAGAAGCCTTGACCTAGCCACCATCTTTTCTTATGGAGGAGAGTCCCCAAGCCTTTGAAGGAGCCAGTCCTCTGCCGTCACAAAGGAGCCTGTCTGCAGAGCACTGCAGGGTAGGCACACTGGTTATTCGTCTTACCTCCTTTATTAATGCCACCAGGAGGAAATGCCGGTGATTCTCCCAAGCTAGCCAAGGCTGTCACACCGCTTTTGGTCTCTGCGTGTCACTCTCCTTTCTCCCACTTTTCACTTGTTGTCAGAGCTGTTGTAGGTGAAAACAGAAGTTAGAAAACACCCTCACAATCTGAAAATAAGACCTTGTGCATGACAGATAACCACCTTTTGCTGTTGAATGGCTGTGGGCTCGTTTGTATAATGAAAATGTATACCACCCAGGCTCCAGTTAGCAATATTTCTTTCAATTAGATTGCCCAGATTAATGATTTTTAATTCCATGTTTTCTTTTCCTAATTACTTTTCAACTTTATTGTAGCTTATATTTCTTTTAAAACTGGGTTAACCCAGAGAAATAAAAAAGATATAATCAGTGTTTTTTGAGTTAACATGATTATATTTTATGATTTCCTTAAAAAGATCTCCAGTGTGCTATATGTCAGCTGGTTATATAGCAAATGCAATGGGTTTTTAAAACTTAATAACAACAGCAGCTGCTGTTTCTACTTTAAAATGTCTTTGTAAATAAAGCCCTACCTAGGGTAAGTTATCTATGTCAGACAAATAATAAAAGGCTATACAATTTGTGTTGTAAATACCTTACCACTGAAGGGAATGTTCTATATGAAGGGGAAAAAAACAGAATAGTTAAACACCCTGTGCTGATAAATATAGCATGCCAGCCTCTAAGATGACTTTGGCTGCTGAAAGTTTCATGCAATGCCCTTAGAATTACACTTTTAATTTTGTAATTTTAAGTGTTTTCTTTTATTAGACAGTGAACTTCCTTCAATGACATGTGGAAATTTCCAACTTTGAAAGTTCAGATATTTGCGTAATTGATGTGCAAAAATAACTTTAAATTACTTTTTGTTACATAGCAACTTAGAATAAATTTTCATAATTCATATTAATCACATCATATATGCCAGATACATAAATGGTTTAATTTGGTTTCTCAGTTATGATGTTCGGGGTGATTCAGATGACTTGTGAGCATGTAAGCATAGTTAGTGTGCTATATTTTTTTGTTCTGCTCAGCAATGTGGAGCTTAATAAATGAATAATTGAGACCTTTCCTCATTGAGCTCTGCTGAAACAGACACTACGTCCCTTTTATTGTCACTGACATAGAACAGTTCATTCTGGACGGCTAGCAACCTAGGACAAAAGAAAAAGACGTTCCTCCAAGGAAAACTCGTCATTCATACACCTGTTAAAGTCAAACTGAGAAAATGCCCCGCTCTCCCCACACGGCATAGACTCTCTGGGGCTCCTGGCCTGAATGTGTGGCAGTAAACAGCAGAGTGAGCCCGAAGTTTGTCCACCATGGTCAGAGAGTGGTACCCATTCTTCCCTGTCATTACAGGCATGCTTTCAGTTGCAGCAATTGAGTTATACACTGGAGGTGCTCACTGTCTCAGGTCCATAATTGCGATGAAGTTGCCTGTGGTCCTGTGAGGTCATGAAAATCATGGCACACTCTTGGGAAGCACAGAATTGCCAGCATTGATGAAGTCATTGCTGGGTTCAGGTGAAAATGCCAATGTTCCAGGCATGGGCTCTGACTCTGTTCTGTGTCTGCCCTACAAACTAACCTGTACTCCTAGAACACTGTATGGTTCTCTTGCTAATCATGAGCTCGTCCAATAACTCCATATAGCTTGTACTGTATCTCATCGAAAGAACTGAGTTTAATTGATTGTGTACTCCTCATTTCTCTTTATGAAGGCTAACTCCTGTCAACATTATTTTTACAATACTATTTTTTGTTTTGTTTTGTTTTCAAGACATGGTTTCTCTGTGTAGCTCTGGCTGTCCTTGACACTCGCTTTGTAGACGAGGCTGGCCTTGAACTCACAGAGATCCACCTGCCTCTACTCCCAAGTGCTGGTATTAAAGGCGAGCACCACCACGCTTGGCAATTACACAGCTGTGAACTGCCTTGTGGGTGCTGGGATTTGAACCTGGGTCCTTTGGAAGAGCTATCAGTGCTCGTAACCACTGAGCCATCTCTCCAGCCCTACAATACTCTTATACTGATTAGAACTCACACTGAGGTTTTGATTTCAGCTTGGTGCTTTGTAATTGATAGGAAAATAAGAATCAGAAGAACAGATTATCTTTAAGAATAGTTTGGAGGGAGCACATGTTAACTTTGTATTAAGGAGATGGTGCTTCGTGATGGCCAAGAGCCAAGGGCTTTTGAGTTTGACAGATTTAATCTAGGTCCTGACACCGCCCTTTCTGGCTATGTGACCTAGGGGGGAAAATGTTATGTGGTTTGACATTGAATTTCTTATCTATAAATTGAAATAACATTGTCTATCTGAAAGACATCCTTAACTCCAAATTGTTGGCTTCCCCCATGGTAGGCTTCCCTTTTCCCCCGCCCCCCCCCCTTCTCTTTTTTTTACTTTCTTTCTTCATTGGGCATGGCAAAGCCAGAGGGTAAAAATGAAGCCTCATGGGAGAAGTTTGTTCAGTGTCCAAAACACAGACAAGTGGGAGTCTCGGGCTCACAGGTCTCATGATATGGTGGGTAGGGATCCTCAGGTTTGGGATAAGTGAAATGAAGGGAAAGGGAGGAGGGTTAGGAAGACCGATGGGATGACTGTGACCAAACTTCTGTATACACGTGCATGAGAACGCCACCATGAGATCCATTGTTCTGTGCAGTTAGTTAGTGGGAAGACTAGGTCAGTGTAGGGGAGGGATAGCTATGTTTTTTCCTGGGAATGATAGTTCTCGGGCACTTTCACTTCTTTTCTAATATATATAGATATAGATATAGATATATAGATAGATAGTACTTAAACAGACTGTACAGATATGCTAATTCTCATTACAGGAAGTTGGCAAGATGAAGGGAAAAATTCATATGAGATTCTGTGTAGGTGTGTTATGTGCGTGTAAGTGTGCAAGTGCATACGCCCATATGTGGTCATGTAGAAGCTACAGCAGGAGGTTACACATCTTCCTCTATCACACTCAGCCTTATTATCAGTAAACTAGAAGCTCACTGTTTCCTGTTTTTTTGTATGATTGATTTGTTGGTTGGTTGTGGTTTACTGGATAGGCTGGTTTACTAGCCAGTATGCTCTCAGGATCTCTCTGTCTCCACCCCAGTACTGAGGTTACAGAAATGTATAGCCATGCAGGCTTTTCCTGTGGGTGCTGGGATTTGAACTCAAGTCCTCATGTTTGCAAAACAAGTGCTGTTACTCACTGATCCAACTCCCAGTTATTTTTCTTTATCTTTGCCAACAGCATTGCAAAGGATGGAGCTATCTAATAACCCTTATATTACACTGTTCCAAACTTTCATCTACTATGAAAGAATATGAGATAAATGTCAGAGTTGCCAACAATGTCTTAGCTATGATGTGAATGTTTTTCTTCATGTTATCCTGTGTGCTTCAGATCCTGGCCTATGTAATTTGCTTGCTTATTCCCAGTCTAGGCATTTGAGCTAGTCACCACCTCTTTCCTATAACAAATAGAACTGATTGCACATGTTTTTGTCACATTACTCTCCTGAATTTCCTACTTCACCCTAGTTAATTCTTAAGGGACTATACCGTGAAATTAGCCAAGGTATAGTATTAAATTTTAGCCAATGGTGATCCATCTCATTCACTTCACAAATAGCTTCCTATTGGAAAACCAAATACTAGAGATTTGGCTAAATGTGGATCTTATCAGCTAAATGTAGGTCTTAAGACTGCTTTTTCTTAGGTACAAAGTCTTTATCTGCATAGAGTGAGTTACAAAGTGTTTTTAAGACAAAGGAAGACAAGAAGTCGTAAGAAATCCCATGGGAAATCTGGAAGTTATGTATTTTCTCCTGAGTCTAATTTTCAGAATGTTGTTTTGTTTTCTTGCACAGCACACAGGTGCACTTCAATTGTTAAAAGTGAACACAGAACCATTTTTAAGATAAACATGCACTTTGAATTAACCACAGTAGGCATCCTGTGGCTAGTGCAGATGAGATGATGGTTTAGAGTTCCTATCACATGATTCCTTATAGTTATAGGGACCCACTGTCATTTCTAGACCTTAAATGCAAATGCAATGTCTGTCTTTACTTCTGCTGCTGCAGTGGACTCAGGAAGTGTGTGCCTGGATGGTGAGGGTCTATGGGACAAGGCTATAAAGATGAAAATGAAGGAAAACTTCAAGGGCTTCAGGACAGGACTTTGCTTGTTTTTGTTGTTTGTTTGTTTGTGGCAATGTCCCAATTTGTACCCAGGCGGGCCTCAAACTCATTACAGCCCTCTGCCTCAGCCTCCCCAGTGCTGGGATTACAGGCGTGATCCACCATGCTTGGTGCTGTTCTAGACCTATACTAGTAGGTATGTGTGTACATGTGCCTTCATGTTTGTGCACACATGCATTTTTTCCCTCTTCCTCCTCCCTTCTAGTGAATGGCATAATATACATACTGCCTTATACCTTACTTTTCTCCAACACAAAACCTTGGAAATTGTTATATACCCATTAGGAAGCTTTTCTGGGCTTGGAAAGCACTTTTAAAATGTCATGAGTCTGTCTACTAGTACAAAGGTAATTCTTAATCCATGGATTAAGCCTAAGGATTAACCTTGTTACACATAATCAGAGTCAAGAAATGGTTGTTGAATGAAAGATAGAGTGAGCAAGTTATTTTATTCAATTAACTTACTTATGTATTCACTTATTTAGTTTTTGTTTGAACTTGTGAACCTCCTTTCTCCTCACAAATGCTAAGCTTAAAGATATGTACTGCTATTGTTTATTTGAGACAAGAGTTTTGCAATATAGTCCAGTCTGGCTTCTAATTCTTTGGATATTTCAGGTGATCTCTAACCCGTGATCCTCTTGCCTCGGTCTCCCAAGGCCTGTGCTACTATGGTTGGCCTGAATCATTTTGTTAATGCAAGGTAGAGATAGGGAGAAGCAGAAGACTGAGAAATTCCTGAAGTTATGAGACCATTGACCTAACTGTGATCCCTTAACCCCAGGATGACATCACTCACTAAGGCTTGTCTGCTCAAGAAAGCATCATTAATTCTCTTGGAGATTTCCATTAGGAGACAGTGATAGAAAAAGATGCCTCTGGATTTTGGAGGATGATAGGGGATGAAGTTAAGGGGTAGCCTCTATAAGCAGTTTCAGCTCCTTTCTTCAAATGTAGAACCAGGAACTCATTCAGAGTAAACTCTTTGAGCCCTCTTACTCTAAAGTTATATCACTTATAATTCCCACATTCTTTTCTGATCACCAATAAGCACATTTGTCATATTTAAACTGCATTTGTAGAAACAGACTGAGGTGGGGTACTTTCTCTAAGAAAAATTTTAAAAAACATACAAATACTTAATTAAAAATATGCTTTGTTAGGCCAGGTATGTTAGCATATGCCTTTAGTCTCAGTACTTGAGAGGCAGAAGAAGGCAGATCTCTGTGAGTTTAAGACCAGCAAGTTTTAGGCCAGCCAAAGTTGCACAGTGAGATCCTGTCTTAAAAAATAAATAAAATTGTACACACTCTGCCCCTAGAGGCATTGCACATGTGGCTTCTGTGTCATATGTACATCAGTAGGTGGCAGAAGGAAAGACGCTATGTCTGCATTAAGTGTTCTTACCTATGAACATCTGAATGTATAGTAACCTAACATTCCTGGAAACAAGCAAGCCAGAGACCATCACCAGTTTGCCACCATGGGGCCCAGATAGAGAGCTAGCCTATGATGACCACCAGTCCAGTACTAGGCAAGGACCAGATGGGCTCCCAGGACAGAAAACAAGCCAGAGACTAGAAGAACCCTGCCTGGCCCAGGATATGGGGGTTGTGTATGAGCTGGCCCTAAGGGTATATGTGTGTGTGAGAGCCAACCCTGCCTCTTGTCTGCTTTGTGGTAGTGTTGGCAAGGGAGAGATCCCTTCTCCTCCCTTTTGCCCTCACGACCAGTGGTGGGCAAGAGATCTGGCCCTAGTGGGGTCACAAGAGCAGGAGAGCTGTCCCTGCCCCTCACACACTGCAGCATTCAGAGGAGCTGTCCCTGCCCCTCACCTGGACAGCACAGTACAGTTGGCCCTGGATATGGGGAGTGTAGGTAAGCCAGCTCTGAGGAAGTGAGTATGGAAGAGCCAGCCCTGCCTTCTGTCTGCTTTTTGGTGGTGGTGAGTAAAGAAAGTTCTCCTCCACTCTCTGATGCCTTCGCCACAGGTAGCAGACAGGAGAGATGGCCCTGATGGGCTCTTGAGAGCAGGAGAGCTGGTCCTGCACCTTACCTGCTGCAGAACTTGGGAGAGAAGGTCATGTACCTTACCTGGGTAGAGCAGCAGAACTGGCCCTGGATATGGGGATTGTAGTCCCAGAACCAGGGCTTTGAGTTAGCCCACCCCAACATATACCCCATGAATGAACTACTGGAGTAAATGAAGAGGCCAAAACTACAGGATCTCCATGACATAGGATAACAACAGTATATCTGAGAGCATTCCCATGGAGGTTACATTATTGACAAAGTAACAGAATCCAGAGGCCTCATAGCAGACCAAGCAATCATTATAATGAACATTTGTAAGCAAAATGTGTGGACAAAAGGGAATATTGTAGGATACACTGACACGCACTACAGCTTCCACAGTGAGATTTTTTTTTTTTTTAATGTTGGGAGAGGTTTCAAGGGTGGAGGGTGGGTCTGAGGGGAGGTGGGAGATGAGAGGAAAAGAGTGCATGATGTGAAATTCACAAAATAAAAAAAGAATTTTATATATATATAATTCAAAATGAGGGTTCAGAAAATAATTCTCAATGATTCTCTTCCTCACAAAATGGAATGGCCAACTATGGCGGTGGTGGCGCACACCTTTAATCCCAGCACTTGGGAGGCAGAGGCAGGTGGATCTTTGTGAGTTCAAGGCCAGCCTGGTCTATAAAGTGAGTCCAGGACAGCCAGGGCTACACAGAGAAACCTTGTCTCAAAAAAACAAAAAAAAAAAAAAAAGAGTTAGACTAAATATCTTGCATATTGATCTTTTGAAGAAGATTAAATGAACTTTTGTATTTTTAGCCTTATATCAGGTAAAATTATTATAATAATATTAAAGTTATTAAATTGGAAATACAATTGTTAATAAATATATATGTCTTAGTCAGTGTTCTGCTGCTATGAAGAGACACCATAACCACAACAATTCTTATAAAGGAAAACATTTAGTTGGAGCTGACTTACAGTTCAGAGGTTTAGTCCATTATTGTCATGGCAGAAAATATGATGGCTTGCAGGCAGACATGATGCTGGAAAGGTAGCTGAGTGTTCTACATCTGGATCAGCAGGCAGCAGGAAGAGAGAGTGACACTGGGCCTGGCTTGACCATCTGAAACCTTAGAACCCCCCTCCCCCCAGTGACTCACTTTCTCCAATAAGGGCACAACTATTCCAGCACGGCCACACGTCCTAATCCTTTCAAATAGTGCCACTTCCTGTGAGCCTATTGGGGCCATGTTCATTCACAATACAACAATATGTAATATATTTACAGTATTTTTACTGAATACTTATTATTTTGTTTTATTTTTGGGTTTTCAAGACAGGATTTCTCTGTGTAGCCTTGACTGTCCTGGAACTCACTCTGTAAACTAGGTTGGTCTTGAACTCAAAGATCTGCCTGCCTTTTCTCCCAAGTGCTGGGATTAAAGGTGCACGCTACCACACTGTTTATTTAATTATTAAAGGTATTTAGTTATCAAAATAGCAGTCAATAGTAAATACAATTCATAGTACAACAGGTTTTTTTTTTCCCCTCTTTGTCTTAGTTAAGTTTGAAACTGATGCTAACAAATACTGGGACACATTCTACCAGACTCATAAGAATAAGTTTTTCAAGAATCGTAATTGGCTGTTGAGGGAATTTCCTGAAATTCTTCCCATTGATCAAAACACTGAAGAGAAAGTCGGAGAATCATCCTGGGATCAAGTCAGAAGCAACATCTCAAGATTGCAAGAAACAGAAACGCAGTGTCAGAAGAGTTCTGTCTCATCAGAACCTCGGAGCAAAGGCAGATCTAACTCTCCCAACCCAGACTTGGAAGAACACAGCAATGGGCCTGGGAAGACGGAGCCATTTCCTGGTAGCAATGCTACTTTCCGAATACTAGAGGTACTGTGCCCAAGGAACAGGGTGGGAGGTAACAGGATATGAAGGTGTACACCCATAATCAGTCAGGTTTTAAGTTTATAGCTTTAATTTCATTTGTGTTACTTTTTTTTTTCTTTTAATTTGTTGTCATTTCTAACCTGGAGGCAGTTTTTAAGTCTTGATACGCTTTTGGTCCTAACTTTTGCTCTTTGTTTTTACCCCTTTGGGGGTGAAATAAAAATAAGCGAGATGTTTAGTTTGTGTAATCTAGTATGGACAGTGCTTTTCCCTTTTTTTTTTAAACCTAAACCCTGTCTTTATGATCCTAAAGGTAATAGTTGGTGATTACAGAGAATTTGCTAAAGAGCACATAAGAGAAACACGATTACCCACAATCCCTCGAACAAGTTATTTAACCACTTTTCTGCTTTTTCTTGGGCTGTGCATGAGCTTTGAGACCTTCTGTTGTTCTATTTAATGTCACGTCATAGGCAGTGTTCTGCCTTTAACTGTTCTCTCTAAACATCTTCATGGCTGTGCAGTATCTTGCGGTGAGATATTATAATTTTACTTACCTGCTGTCATAACACTGGCATGGAATTGTCTTCTCAGCAGATTTCTGTGGGTGCAGACTTTGCCTCCATCTCCTTTTCCTATACTGGGTTAGATTTACTTTGGAATTTTTTAGAGATCTTTTTAGAAGTCTGTTTTAAACTGTGCTACACCACGTGTGATGACACGTGCCTGCAGTCCAGCGTAGCACTCAGGAGACAGAAATAAGAATATCATCCATGTTCAAGACCAGTCTGTTTTAAACTGTGCTACACCACGTGTGATGACACGTGCCTGCAGTCCAGCGTAGCACTCAGGAGACAGAAATAAGAATATCATCCATGTTCAAGCCCAGCCCCCCTTCTCCCTCCCACACCCACATTAGAATTTGAACCAAGGGCCTTGCACATGGTAGGCAAGAGTTCTACAACCCAACCCATTTTGAGACTGAGTCTCCCAAAGTTGCCCAGGCTGGCTTTGGGCTCACTCTGTAGCCCAGTCTTCTCGCCTCAGCCTCCTGAGCTTCAGACATTACAGGCCTGGAGTTCCAGACCCCTCTTACCCTGATTTAGTTTACACATTTTTTTAACCACTCAGTATGCCTCATAGCTCTCCAAACATTGGGAAATCACATGTTCACCAATTGTATTCTGTCTATTCCTTCCCTTGGTTTGTCCACTTTATGAGTCCTGCCCTTCATCATAGCTATTACAAATGCCTTATTGCTACTGTGGTATCTGCAGGGCACTGTTCACTTATTAATTCATTGTGGGAGGGGGCTTTGGTGGGTTCAAAATTGTAAATATTTCCATAGTCAAACTTTGTTACTCTTGTGATTTGTTTCATCCGGCCTTTGAGTTTCACAAGTTCTGTCATACCCAGAAATCCAGTAATCATTTAATTTTTAAATAGAAAATCCAATATTGTGAGTGAAATGTAATGCATTCACATTTGTTTATTCTTGATTTTAGGTTGGCTGTGGTGCTGGAAATAGTGTTTTTCCAATCCTGAACACCTTGCAGTGAGTTTTAAGTGTTTTCCCCTACAAAACCTTACATATTTATGGGATGTTGAAAATTTCTGGAAACACCTTGTCATAACTATGCCAAGAGTATTCTGAATTCCCATATAAACTGTGACTAAAGCAAGTTTCAAAAGACACATTCTTAGTGACTAACATCACACAAACTGGGGAATATTTCGAAAAAGCGTTCCACAGCCATGGGTTCGAAGTCATCTTTTTAAGCTTGTGTTTACGCAGAAGGCAGAAGGAGAAAAGAGCAAAAGATTCCATCTTCCACCAGGCTGTGCTTTGCTTAGCGTCAGACATGGTGTGCTCCTGGCTACCAGATGGCACCTTACACAGAGAGCTGAGCTTGAAGCACACACCTCACTCTTCATCTTATGGTCCCAGCATCGCTGGAGTGACACCCAGCACACACCCTTTGCACGTCAGAGCAGTGTGCCCAGACTCGAAGTCATCTGGAGTGGCGGTGCTGTCCTCAAGCCTCAGGGAAGTAGAAACAGATGAGGACAGCAAAGATGTCCTCTGCACCCGACCTTCAGGTCACCACCATGCTCACCCTGGTGTTTTAGTGTTTCAGTGATGAGACCTCCCCTCCCAAAACTCTGGGCCTCTTAACCTCCTCTGATCTTTCCAGTCCTTCCTTTCTTTCCTTCGACTTTACACAGTGCCTTTCACGTCATCTCCCCTACTAAAATCCCCAGAAGCAGATTTCAGAAAACTTCCATGAGGAGGAGGTGAGGGATTCCCCCATCATCAACATAGCTACTGTGCAATTTGTGTTCTGCACACTTATTTTCTTTACAGTATGATCTTTTAAACTTTCAATTACATTAATGTAAAAGCATTCGGGAAAGCAGGGAGCAGCACACTGAACTTCCGGATCCAGGTTGCATCAGGATATTCTCTGGTCCACACCTAATGTAACAGACAGTGCTCCCCGAATGTTATCTACTGTGGCCAGCCATGGGAGGCACCGGCAAATGGGAATGATCTTACTCTTTTTGTATGTATTATTTTGTCTCCCTTTTCCCAGCTTCTACGATGAAATTTTCTAGTCTCCTGTATCACATGACCAGGCCCCTTCACCCTAGTGATCCTGGAACATGTACTGTGCATATGTGCCCACGTTGGCTAGTGGTTGTGTTAATCTATGACTGATCTCAAGGTATTACTAAGCAAGTTTCTTAGTTGTTTTTCTTGATTCTCTATTTTATATATTTCAGGTAGCCCAACAGTAGCTCAATATGTTGATTATCAATCTGATTCCATACTAGTTAGTTGTACTTTCACCTCTCTTTTCAGTTAACTCACAAAGGCAAGTTTTAAGTTCCTACCTCTTCTGCACCCCCCTCTCTTCCCCTTCCTCCTCATTTTTCTTCTTTTCCTACTCATCCTCCTCATCCAACAAGGTCTTGATGCTACTATATATATACATCAGACTGGCTTCAACCAGGATTCTTCTGTTTTCATCTCCTGTTACTAGGATTAAGGTGTGCTGAGGAAATGAATTCATCTTTAAAAGCCAAATGGTGATCAGCCTTCCAAAGGGACATTTAAGCTTCCCCACCTCCAGCATTAATAAGTTACATTTTCAGAATGTTTTACCATAATTAGACCATGGGAACGGAGAGGTCACATCATTCTCCAAGGATCATTTCATTCTTAAGCCTCCACCAAGACAGTTCTGCTGGCGCGGAGGTGGTAGTGACATGCACACCCGTTACCGGGAGAAGAGCCAAGGCAGTCAGCTGACTTTACAGAGAGTCTGGAAAGTCAGCAGGTGGTCACAAGGCTTCAGGTTGGGATGCTGATGCAGTCCGAACTGCATCTCAGAGGTCAGGTCGCCACCTTGATAGGACACATGGCCCATGCTTTCCTTTAGCCATTACTGTGGATCCATTAGGTGTTCCGTAACTACTCTAAGGTAGATGGCAGATCTTTCATATGTGTTACATGGACTACAGTCCAGAAAGACAATCTGAGTTATGTAGACATTTTTAGAGGCCCATCTTAGTTTTAAGTTCCTGGGAGGCAGAAGCAGGTTTCCTTAAGTAGTAATAACAACAACAGGTATAATAGTGGCTGACATTGTTGACTGCTTGTTCTTCTGAGCCGTAAATCTTTCTGGAAACTTAACCACTTCCATCCATTCAGTCCTCATGACTGCCTCAGACACCACAGTCATGTCTATTTAAAGATGAAGAAATAGAGTTACAGACCACGTGAGAAACCATCCTCCAGACGCATCATTGAGTAATGGGGGAAGCTCAGTGTTAGGACGGGGCAGTCTGGCTCTAGAGGTCTTTCATCCTTAGCCACTTGCACACAGCATTCAGTAGACCACAGGTCACAGTTATGTGGGTGTCATGGAAGATTCCAAAGTGTGTGCTAGAATAAAGTACTAAGATTTACTTACTTTCTTCTTTTGAGACAAAGGCTGACCCTGTAGCCCAGACTGGCCTTGAACATTGAATCTTCTTGGCTCGGCCTCCCAAGTGCTTGGAGTAGAGTCTAGTGACATCATTCCCAGCAAAGTATCATTTTTATGTGAGATAAATGGAAAACAAAGCAAAACCAAGCACTTCAATCTTTTACCTTGATTTAGTGCTGGGAGACTTTTCACAGTCAGGTGCTATTTATTATTCTACTTGTTTGGGCAGATCTTAAGTTGAATGCAAATCTTAGTGCCACAGAACAGATTAATTATATGTGAATTATAGTATTTATCAACCAGTAGCCTTTAAGAGTGTAATCTAAGTCCAGGCTGCTGGGTTCATATCTTTGCTTGTATTCCTTATTTATTTAGAAGTCCCCCTTGCCTGCAATGTCTGTTGAATCCAATTAAGAGGCTTCATTTGTACTTCAGACCCTCTTTATATACTGCCACATGCCAGTGTGAACTCTTTAGGTCAGTGTACCTTTTATTCCTGGCATTTGAGTCCCACCCTTAAGCCCTTATGCCCTGCTGAATCTCAGTTAGCAATGCCAGTCCGTCCCTACAGAATTTTCAAGACTTTGGGGTGCTAATCCTCTCACCCCTGTAAAAGTTGTATGAAACAGCCATATCCCAAAATATGAAATCCACAAGATCCAGGCCCATACTTACACCTACAATTATTGTGTAATGACATGCTCACCTGTTTTCAGGAATTCAGACCTTTTCTAAGCAGCGTGACACAAAGATTGTTTGATGCCAGTGTACAGAGGATGCTCGCCAAGGCCGCTGGCCTACAGAATTTGAAGTGGCTGCCTTCCCATGAACAATGCAGAGTCCAGCCATCATTCCTTAATTTCAAATAAAGGCCAAATATGATATGTTTAAGTTTGGAAGCCAATTAAAATTAGTCAAGATTTTTATATGAGTAAACATTCCTCTGTTAAATAAATAAATATTTTTATTAGCATGCTGTAAATAAAGAAACTGATTTTCAGAGATGTTAAATCAAATCACAAAGAAGTGTCGAATCCCGGATTCCAATACAGGTTCATTTGGCTCCTAAAATCACAATCTCAGTATTTGATTAGGTAACTTCATTTCCTCCTTTATATTCCCATGCTTGGTATATACATTAGGTTTAATAAATGCTTGGCAATAACTTGAAAAGATAACCAAGAATTTGTATATTAGAGTTTAATTCTCTTTCAAAAAGTGTGTTTATTGCCATTATAAAATTATATGTGCTTCTGCCCTGTCAGGGCATCAGAGCGTCTGGAAAGGTTCGGAGAGCCAAACAAGTTGTAAATAAAGGAAGAATGAAGGACAAGGGTTCTGAGGAGCTTCAAGAAGGCATAAGTGAGCAGCTGCAGGGCATGCTGGGTGAGGGGGAAAAGAGAAGAGGAAGAGGGCACAGTGTGGAGGATGGGCTTAGAAACTTCCACATGAGAGTGTGATAAGAAATAAGGCAGGAGCTCCTTCAACCCAGGACAGGACTTTCAAAGTTACCCTCCAGTCATGAGTGCTTGTCACACCTGCAGTTCCTTTTCTTCTCTAGTTTGAACATGTCTGACTTTGGACTTCAGTGTCTTCTCCATTTGCATAGGAACGTTCCGGGATCCTTTCTTTACTGCTGTGATTTTGCCTCTGAAGCTGTGGAGCTTGTAAAGGTAAGCTTTAATGCAATCTTTAAAGAGGGCATGGGCTGAGGGCATGACTCTGTCCTCAGAGTGCTTGTCACACAAGCAGGACGACCTGATTTCAGATCCCTAGCACACAAACATGTACACACAGATAAATTCAAAATGAAAAGAGGAACCGCTATGGTTGCCCACGCCTTTAATCCCAGCACTTGGGAGGCAGAGGCAGGCAGATCTCTATGAGTTCAAGGCCAGCCTGTCTACAAAGTGAGTTCCAGGATAACCAGGGCTACATAGTGAGACCCTGTCTCCAAGAAAAAACAAAAACAAAACCTAAAACTAAAAAATAAATAAATAAATAAATAAATAAATAAATAAATAAATAAATAAATAAATAAAAGCCTGGAGAGATTGGCTTAGCAGTTAAGAACACTGGTTGTTCTTCCAAAGGACCTGGACTCAGTTCCCAGCACCCACCTGGGGACTCAGTCTCTTACTCCAGTTTCAAGGGACCTAATACCCACTATGGGCATCAGACAGGCAGATGGTATATAGACATACACACAGAATGAATGAATAAGTAAATAAATTTAAAAGGGCTAATTTGGGGGCTAGAGAGATGGCTCGGTGGCTAAGAGAGCACTTGCTGGTCTTCCAGGAGATCCAGATTCGATCCCCAGCTCCAACATGGTGGCCCACAGCCATCTGTAGCTCCAGCATCTGAGGATCCAACATCCTCTTCTGGCCTCAGAAGGCACCAGGCACAGACATGTACTCAGGCAAGATATCTATACACATAAAAATAAATAAATATTTTTAAAGGTCTAACTTGTTTGCTTTTGATGTCACTGATCCTTCTGAAATGTCTCTGCGTCAGGTGCATCTGAGACAGTTTTTAGCGGAGCTTTTGCAATTTCTACAACTTATTCCAATGATGCCACACTACATCACCAATATAGGACGCCGTGTTACCTAAAACAGTAGAAAAGTACATCACCAACATAGGAAGCCCGTGTTACCCTAAAACAGTAGAAAACTGCATCACCAATATAGGAAGCTGTTTTACCTAAAACAGGAAGTTGTTTTGAATTTAAGAGAAATGCCATGGCTGGGCAGACGGCTCAGTGGTTACGAGTACATACTGCTCTTGCAGAGGATCCAAGTTCTGTTCCCAACACACATTTGGGGTGGCTCACAACCACCTAAAACTCTAGCTGCTGGGATCCAACACCTTCTCACCTCATGCACAAACCCACACACGTATATACATAATTAAAAATAAAATCTTTTAAAATTCATACTCCATACATGTCCATGAATGAAGTTCAAAACATACCAATAATATTAGTCAAGACTTTACCAACTACCTACCCCAAGGTGAATTTTTTTTTCTTTTTTTTTGGTTTTTTCGAGACAGGGTTTCTCTGTGTAGCCTTGGCTGTCCTGGACTCGCTTTGTAGACCAGGCTGGCCTCGAACTCACAGAGATCCGCCTGCCTCTGCCTCCCGAGTGCTGGGACTAAAGGCATGTGCCACCACCGCCCGGCCCAAGGTGAATTTTTTAACTAAACCTACAAGATGCCATTTCTCATTCATGCCTGCCTCTCCCCCTTACACAGTCTGGAACATAGTAGGCACTCATTAAGTTGAAATGTTTGAAATAAGAAAATCTAAGAGGCTGTGAGGAAAGCAGAAGAACCGGGCTTCCCATACAAATCCATAAATGCTAGCTGGCCTTCATTTGAATGAAGCGGCAATTGCAGCAAACAGGGAGTGGAAAAAATTCTATTAACAAGGAATGTAGTGAGATAGCTCAGTCAGTACAGGGCTGGCCTTGCAGGCCTGAGGACCTGAATTCAGCCCCAGAACCCAGATGCTTTGGAAAGGCTGGGTGTGCTGATGTGTGCTTGTATTCCCAGCCCTGTACCGGCAGAGAGAGGGATCCTGGAGCTCATGGCCAGCCAGGCTAGCTTACTGAACAAGTCCCAGGCCAGGGAGATATACACTGTCTCCAAACTAAGATGGATTGGACTTGAGGAAAGGCAGCTGAGGTTGTTCTGAGACCTCTGTACTGGTGGCCACCTACACACACACACACACACACACACACACACACACAAAACCACAGACCAAAAAAAATGTGTTAAACATATAAGTTAAGTAAAGCTTTTAAAAGTTAACACTGAAAATTAATTTCTGACAATAGTACTTATTACAGACAGTTCCTAAAACAAAAAAGCACAAAGAAGTAGGCAAATATACCAGTGGTCACATTTCCCAGATGACATGATGGGTTGGTATCTCTCCTTCCGTTGATCCTGCAGACAAATCGTGTGTAGTGTGTTTTGTGCTAACGTCTACAAATAACCTTATTGAACTGGTTAACACACCATCCCATTCAAGTATGCACAACAGTGGATTTTAGCACATGTGGTGTTTGTTGTGTGCCCATCACTGTTCCCTAATTTTGGATATGTAGTGGAAGATGTTTTGTATTTTAAGGAAAAGGAAATATGGGAAAAGCAGAGCAGGGCAACACACGAGGACCATCTTGGTGCTTGTCGAAGACCACACGACTGGCCTCCAACAGCACCGCCGGCCAGCCCACAGCCCACTCCACACCACTTCCTAACTGAAAAAGGGACTAGGAAGAGTACTGCCATCAAGTCCAAGTGCTTGCTTTAGGCTTAGTTGTTATTATTATTATTATTATTATTATTATTATTATTATTTAGGGCAGCTTGAAATAAGAGAGTACTAAGCTGGAAATGAAGTTTATTCAAGTTCACAGAGGAAAGACGCTTGAGAGAAAGAATTTTAAGTTTTTGTTACATTTATTTGTTGGGGACAGGGATATGCATGCCAGGGGGCTCATGTGGAGATAAGAGAACAATTTGGGGGAGTCACTTCTCTTCTTCCACCATGTGGGTCCCAAGAGCATGCACTTTTTCCAACAAAGTCATCTCACTGACCCGAGAGAGATTTTTTTAAAAATGACCTTTCATTTAAAAAAGAAGAAGAAGAAGAAGAAAGAAAAGAATGATAAGCTCGGGAAGTCTGCTAACTCCTGCTTTTCATTCCCTCATCATGACAGTCGCATGCATCCTACAGCGAGGCCCACTGTTCTGCCTTTATTCATGATGTGTGTGACGACGGCTCAGCCTACCCTTTTCCAGATGGGATCCTGGATGTCATTCTCCTTGTCTTTGTGCTCTCTTCTATTCACCCTGACAGGTAAATGAAGACGAAAGGGCAAAGCTAATGTGCGCAGCTCCATTATCAGTTGTGGTTCTTAGAAATATCAAAGCAAAAAATGGCAATCCTGAATTTATTATTTAGTGAACTCCATTACGTTTAACATGCGGCCTTTTAAATCCAGTGTCTCCTTTCTTCACTCTTTAAGAAAGAATCTGGTCAAATGCTTCATTAGCAAGCTTTCTGTCACTGTCAGGACGAAGTGAGCACATTCTGGCAAGACACATACCTATTAACAGTGACAGCGTGTCAAGGAAATTACAGATGCAGAACAGCCTAATAGACTCCCGGGAGGGAGGTTGTACTTGGTGATCAGAAACAAACATCTTTGATTTAGCAACTTCTTGAGTGTTTGGGGAGAGGTGGGCTGCCGGCTGTATAGCTTCGCACAGGTCCGCTGAGGGGCTTTCAAACTTATGTTTCAAAGAAGCCTGCTCAGGAATTATGGCTGTAGTGACTTGACAGATTGTCATTGGATCTTTAGGGTCTAAGGTGGGTAGAGAGCGGTGATTTATCTGTTTGGGCATGTGATTTCTTATGTGTGTGGGGTGTGTGTGTGTGTGTGTGTGTGTGTGTGTGTGTGTGTGTGTGTGTG
>CAJQZJ010032684.1:3827296-3850162 GCA_907164525.1 Lophiomys imhausi
TGTGTGTGTGTGTGTGTGTGTGTGTGTGTGTGTGTGTGTGTGTGTGTCTGTATGCATGTGGTGTGGTGTGTGTTGGTGTGTCTGTGTGTGTGGTGTGTGTGGTGTGTGAGGATGTGTGGGGTATGTATGTGTGTGGTATGTGAGTGTGTGTGTGAGTGTATGTGTATAGTGTGTGAGTGTGTGTGTTGCTGGGCATTCACCTTAGGATCTGGTGCGTGTTAGGCACATGTTTTTCTATTGAGTGTCCCTGTCCCCCAGAGAATGACTTACATTTTTATGTTGCATGATGTTGGTTTTTAGTTTCAATTTTTTTGAGACTCACTGTATAACCTATCCTGTCCCCCAGAGAACGACTTACATTTTTATGTTGCGTGATGTTGGTTTTCATTTTCAATTTTTTGAGAGAGACTCACTGTATAACCTATCCTGACCTTGAACTCTCTGTACAGTTCAGGGTGACCTCACACTCCCAGTGACCCTTCTACCTCAACCTCCCCACTGCTGAGATTTCAGGCATGTACTTCCATGCCCACCCAGCAGGTCTTGTGCCTTTATGAGATTTCATAGTCACCCAGAGGCAGATACAGATCTGCATTCAGTTCCTTTTGCTTGGTAGTGTGATCCCTTCCAACAGAAACATGAGTCCTGCATGCTAAGTTGCTAGGATATCTCCCGGCTTTTTAGTTCCCATTCAAAATTAAGGATTTTACTACTTAAGGAGGGAAAAACTTGATTTCCAAATTAATCCAATAAAAAGTTTTATTTATACCTGATGCATAGGCTAGGTTCCTCAAGCCACTTTGCCCCCTCGGTTTCCACAATGCATTCTTTTCTGAAGATATGTCCATGTGTTGGTACTGCTGCAGAATATTCGAAATGTCACCTCTGTGTTCAGCTTCCTTCTGTGAATAGTTAAAAGGATGCTGTAGGTGGTAAAAAGCAAGAGTTACTATTTGGTACTTAAGGCAGGAAATGTATAGATTCTAAATGAGACTGCAAGAAAGCTATTTGAGATTGGTTCAGATAATGTTTTTTATCATAATTTGAATTGAATATTAATAAGGGGAAACATATCTTAGCATGGTTGCTTCTATAATGTAGTATTCACTCTGTTATAAAATAAATTCAAATATATCATGACAATACAACTTTTTTACCTGTATATGGAAATGAACTAAAATAAGGTGAATGAGCTGGGTGTGGTGGTGCACACCTGTGCTCCCAGCTACTTGGGTGGTTAAGGCAGAAGGTTCCCTCAAGACCTGGGTGTTTGAGACCAATCTGGGCCACACAGTGAAGCCCCCCCTCCTTGAGACATTTAACTGAATAAAAGTAAGGTGAACAAATAGAAGAGAGACAATAAAAATAAAGAAACAGTTTAGCAGTGTCTTTAGGATCATTTAGGACTATAATTATGAATGTCCATCCAAGAACATTCTAGAAAAGTAGCTCATTGGCTGTGGAAACAAAAGAAATGGCAGTAATTCAGCTAGATCCTGAGTAGATCTGAGGGTAGCGTTTAAGTGGAAATATTTTGTAGGAGGCTACAGGAAAATGCTGTCTCTCTGGTCACTGAAATAAAAGAAAACATAAGATACATACCGTAAATAAAAGAAGAGTGGGCAATCAGCAAATAATGAGGATTTTTATTTGTTCTATTTTTATCTTTTGTCCCTTCCTCTTGCTCTACCCAGGGGCAGATAAGAACAGTGATCAGCTGAAGTACACAAAATAAACAAAGAGCTGGACATCCCAGCACTAGGATAGGGCAGGTGGCTCTCTGTGAGTTCCAGGCTAGCCAAGAATAGCAAGACCTTGTCTCAAAACAAACAAAAAAAAAAGCAAGAAAGAAGGGAGGGAGGGAGGGAGGGAGGGAGGGAGGGAGGGAGGGGAGAGAGGGGGAGGGGGGGGGAGAGAGAGAGGACAGAGGGGGCATGATGGTTAGTATCAATTGTAAACTTGACAGAGCCTAGAGTCACCTGGGAAACAAGCCTGTGGAAGTTACTTGGAATATATCTATTGGCATGGGAAGGCCCATCTTACCGTGGTGGGTCATGCCCTGGGCAAGGAATCCTGAATTATACAAGATGGAGAAAGCAAGCTCAACACTAGCATGTCATGTCTCTCTGCTTTCTGACTGGATGGGGTGTGAGTAGCTGCTTCAAGCTCCTGACCCCTTGATTTCCCTGCCATGGTAGTCTGTAACCTGAACTGTGAGCCAAAATAAACCCTTTCTCTCTTGAGTTATTCCTGTCAAAGTATGTCACACAGCAACAGGAAAGACAGCTCAGATGGGGTCTTTGTCCCATTCCTGTCTTGTCTACTTCATTCCAGCCTGGTCCTACATGATTTCCCGGACCCCAGTGGAGATGATTGACAGCAGAAGCAGCTCCCACTCCTGTCCTACCCACACGCTCCCATGTCAGGCAAGGATTTACACAGTGTCTGCATAGTGAAGTGCTTGATTTGATTATTTTTGTACATTTTGATTCCATGCCTATCTTAATAACAATTCTAGAGATTTTGTTCTATACATAATAAATTTATCTTGAAATTATATTTTTAAGGTTTAGATTTATTTATTTTATTTTATATTGCATTGGTGTTTTGCCTACATATCTGTCTGTGTGAGGGTGTTGTATCCCCTGGACTGGAGTTACAGGCAGGTGTGAGGTGCCATATGGATGGTGGGAATTGAACCCGGGTCCTCTGGAAAAACAGCCAGTACTCTTAACCACTGAACCATCTTTCTAGCCCCCAGATTTTTTTTTCATTGTCAGAGACCAAGGATATAAGCACAGAATGAAAATGGCCTGAAACAAACAAAGAATATCACCTTTCCTCCGTGTATTTATGCTTCTTTCTTCCCTTTTTTTTCCTTCTCATGTTGTGAATGGAACTCAGCCTTGCACATGCTAGACCAGCATCCTTGCACGGAGTTTGGTAGCATGGATACCCCAGCTTATACTCCAATTTTTAAAAAGAATTTTCACATGAACTTACAGTCTCTTTTGTCATATTCTCCCCTGTTCAGACTTATTTCATAGCAGCTTTTATTTTCTCCCTATCTGCTTTCTTTATAACATGGCGAAGCTGGATTTCACCCCACTATTTCATTAAATGTAGTTTTTAAAGGATTTTTAAATTATATGTATATGATATATATGTGTGATATGTGTGTGTATGTATGTATGTGATATGTGTGTGTGCATGTATGTATGTATGTATGTATTTAATATGTGTATCTGGTCCAGTGTATTCCACAGCATCATGTGGAGGCCAGCACTACTTTGTGGTGTCGGTCTCTCCTTTCATCCTTACATGGGTCCCCTTCAAGTTGCCAGTCTTCCATGGCAGGTGCTTTTACCTACTGAACCTCTTGGCAGCCATGACTGTTGTTTTAATTGAAAGGAATTTATAAATTATCTGAGCTAATCTCATCTTTTCAAAGTAAGAAAGCCTCAGCAACTTTAAGTGGGTTAGATGAAGCAGAAGCAGAGCTGGATGTGCTGGCTTACATATGTAACATAGCACTCAGGAGGTTGAGGCAGGAGGACTGCTACAAGTTTGAGGCCAGCCTCAATATAATGGGCTCCAAACCACCCTGGGCTACAGTGTGAAACCCTGTCTTAAAAGCCAAAATCAAATAAACATAGAAGAGACAGCACGGACTTGCCCTGTAGGCTGCCTTTTCTCTTCCTTCCCACAGCAGGCAATGGCAAAGTTCTGTACCCTTATTGTCATTCCCTATAGGTTTCGTGAGTCCTCTCCAGTGAGCTCTGTGGGCAGCTAATGCCTGTCACTCAGCAAAGACCTGAATCTGTTCTGTCCCTGGCCCATAAAACATAGGCCATGAACACAGAACCAAAAATACTAAGACAAGGTCTATTTTAAGAGGTTGTATTTGATTGCATGTTCTTTTTTTTTTTTTATTCTATAGGGAATGACATTTTTAGTACAGAGGTTTTTTTTGATTTTTTTTTTTTTTTTTTTTTTTTTTTTTTTTTGGTTTTTCGAGACAGGGTTTCTCTGAATATCTCTGGCTGTCCTGGACTCGCTTTGTAGACCAGGCTGGCCTCGAACTCACAAAGATCCGCCTGCCTCTGCCTCCCAAGTGCTGGGATTAAAGGCGTGCGCCACCACCGCCCGGCTTGATTGCATGTTCTATAGGCCGAATGAGTAATTATCAAGAATAAAGCAAGCGCTTCCTGGTATTCAGCTGGAAATTGGGATGTGACTGACTATAGTTGAAATAGGCCCAGAATAAGGAAAAAAGAATTCTTTTTCTTGAGAGAAAACCATGAACACAGAGGCGACAGAGTCAGGAGTGCCATAGTGTTTGGTTGGAAGAGATGCTTTTGGTTAGAAATCAGTAGAAACGTCATTGGAAGGATTCATGCCAAGAACCCTATAAGAAATAAACCTTTGCCCTCTAGATTAAAATCATGACTTTTTTTTTTTTTTTTTTTTTTTTGGCAATGAGGTGATTTGACAGTCCCATTGTTTGAAGTCAGATAACTCATTGGTAACATCCAGGAAGAATTACCAAAAAGGATAATGCAGTGTATTAGAAAGCAACTCTGTTTCTGGGCTTGGGGAGGTAATTGTCCCAAGGACCTGCCAGAAAGGGGAGAAGAGGGCGAAACAAATTGATGAGCACATGGAGTGGACAGTGAAAGAAAAGAAAGCAGTCTTCACCCTGAGTGGATGAGAATAACTTTCAACTTATTAAAGAAGTCAGAGGTTGAAGGGATTGCTCAGCTTGCTGTGTATGCCTGGGGACCCCAGTTCAGATTCCTAGAACCCAGATAAAAAAGGCCAAGCAGGCATGGATGCTCCTGTAATCTTGGCCTTCAGGAGGCAGAGACAGGATCTAGGAGCAGGGTGGCTCGTTAGACTAGCCAGAACCTGGGTTCCACAAGAGACCCTGCCTGATGTCAAGTTTGGGCTTATATACACATTTGAGCATGCATAGGCACACTCATACATACCATACATACACATACAAAAGGAAAAGTGAAAGGAAGGAAGAAAAGCCAGGAGATGAACTAACATGGGGGAAGGATGATCTATATAGCTGTATAAATTTGGGGTAGCTCTAGCATATTGTTTTATTTTTGCAGGAAAAAAAAAATGAAGTGCCTTTACCTTTGACTCCTACCTTATTTAATGCCAGAAACATAAGTGGATGGGTGTGTGAGTAGTCTGGCTGGTTGGAGACAGGGTTGCACTATGTAGCTGAGACTGGCAGGTACTTGGGCAGTACCTTTGGCTGGCCTGGAACCCATGAGCCTCCTGCTGCACCCCCAGAGTCTGGGATCACAGGTGGGCACCACTGCACCAGGTTTGTGGTTTGCAGTTCAGGTTTGACACAGGACATGAAGCTTGGTAGTTTCTAGCTGAGTTTGGTTCTTGAAACACTTCTGAATTTGGTTCCTTCAATACAAAATGCTTTCGTGTTTTTTTTTTTTTTCTCTTACATGTGTAGTTCCTCTGGCTTATTGAGATCCTGCTTTCTCTCTGAGAAGGTTGACCCTAACATTTCCACATGGGTTATCTTACTTTGTTTTCAAAGGATGCAAGCTGTTGTCCACCGACTGTCCAGTCTGCTGAAGCCTGGAGGAATGCTCTTATTTCGGGATCATGGAAGATATGATAATGCTCAGCTTCGTTTTAAAAAAGGTAATAGGGGCTGAAGAAGTGGCTCAGGGATAGGAGTGTGTGCTGCTCTTGAAGAAGGTGGGGGTTTGGTTCCCAGCACCCACATTAGGTGGCTCACAACTACATGTAGCTCCAGTCCAGGGGATCTAACATCCTCTTCTGACCTCGGCAGGCACCCACACACATGTGCATATACTTACACACAGACACATATATACATAGTAAAAAAAATAAACCTTTTTAAAAAAGGTAATAGTGTATTGAGTTCTAAGTTATTTTCATGTGTTTTTGAGAATATGAAAATATTTCATGTCAAATTGTTTTGGTTTATCTTGTCTTTTAAGGGAATATCAAGTTTTTCTTTTTATTATTGTTATTTTTTTAGGGCGTTGTTTATCTGAAAATTTTTATGTCCGAGGAGATGGAACCAGAGCCTATTTCTTTACAAAAGGTATGCTGATCTATCTGGCCCAGGTAAATGATGGGCTGTGAAAACTCTCCTCAAGTAACCGTTTGCAGGGACACACTCCGAAGCCGTGAACACAAGCCTCAGTGGTGATTAGACACTGGTGCCTGCAGGCCCCAGCGCTTACGATAGTTCCATGTAAAAGTGTGCAGTGGCCTTTGCCTTTTAATCTTTTTCCAGTTAAAACTCTTTTAAAAGAGTTTCACTCTTACACTGGAGTGAAGGTGCAAGGTGTAATTTTGGAGATATCATTAGCCTGGATATGGAAAAAAAAAAAAAAAAAACTGGTACTATGCCACAGCCACAGGAAAAAATTTTATTTGTATAAGTCTATAGAAAATTAGTTCTCACTAGTCAATTTCTTGTCTTAAGTGCTTCTGGCAACACCAATTGAATCCTGCATTCAGTGATTTCTCCAAACTTACGGGAGCCTTTTATAATATGTCATCTCGGGTCACTGTAAAGCAAAGGCTCAGAAAGGAGACACATTCCAAATACTGAAAGCTGTAGCTGCAGCTGCAGCTTGGCTCGCAGTCATCTGCCCTGTCAGCCTGTTTGTATTTGCAGTATGTGGGGGAGGGGATAAAAGAGCCCCACTTGGTTCTGTGGGTTTCCTTCACCTAGCTGTAGAGTGCTTCCTGTTACAAGCGAAACTTGGATAAGCAGTCCTCTCTGGCGTTCCATTGGTCCTTGCCTCCTCTCTCCCTTGTCACATGTTGTACTTTTGACTACCACTTTTGTCTCAAAGGGGAAATCCACCATATGTTCTGCGAGGCCGGATTTCATGAAAAACAAAATCTGGTTGATCATCGCTTGCAAGTTAACAGGAAAAAACAAGTGAAAATGCACCGAGTGTGGGTTCAAGGAAAATTCCAGAAGCTATTTCACTGCACTCAAAGGAGTTGAAATGAGCCTTTTCACTCCTTTCTCATGACTGAACTGTGTGTCATATTAAGGTATGAAACTAGGGTGTGATGTTGTTCAAAGGCTTCTTTTCCAAAGACAAATAGAATAGCATTTGCAGCCCTGCTGGTCTGTTGCCTGTGCTCTTTGGACATTTTAAGTCCATGGCAGTGACTTGAATGTCCCACCCTCTGTTTTCAGAACTTTGAAATAAATGCTTGCTTTGTTTTATCTAACCATGTTCCCTTGAATTTTATGACTTTGAATTAAATTACTGATATAAGGCATATAGTTTTGAGAAGTGTAACCTGTCCATTTTCTAGAAGCGGAAAAAATTATCAAGAGCAGGTGTGGTGGTGCACACCTTTAATCCCAGCACTCAGGAGGCAGAGGCAGGCAGATCTCTGTGAGTTCCAGGACAGCCAGGGCTACAGAGAGAAACCCTGTCTCGAAAAATAAACAAAAAAATTTTTTTAATTTTTTTAAAATTATCTACTTTATTATCAGGCATACTAAAGCAGTCCAGCTGCCTCCTATTGTCACAGTAGCACAGGCATAGCTAGCATGCCTTGGTTTTTGGCTTGGGGTTTTGTTTCTTTGTTTTGTTTTGTTTTTCGAGACAAGGTTTCTCTGTGTAGCCCTGACTGTCCTGGACTCACTTTGTGGACCAGGCTGGCCTTGAACTCACAGAGATCCGCCTGCCTCTGCCATCTGAGTGCTGGGATGAAAGGCGTGCGCCATCATGCCCGGCTGCATGCCTTGTTTTTAGGGGAACTCACAAGCTCAGGATGAAGGTTTATTGGTTTTTGTTTTGTTCCTATCTGTTTTCTTCAAATCCCCCCTTTTTTCCTGTCCCTCCCCCACACCCCATATTAGTGTCTGAAATACAACTTTAGTTTCTCTTCCTTTCCAAAAATGGGGAAGTGTGGCCCTTGTTAACATCACTTTCAGGCTATTCTTAGATATGCAGATCATCTTTGAGACACTGTGGTGACTAGTTTTAATTGTCACCTTGACACAATCTAGAATCACCTGGGAGGAGTCTCCATCTTGTCAATTGTCTGTGACAGTTTGTCTCAGCTGTGTTAAAAAATTGGTGTGGGAAGAAGACCCGCTGTGGGCAGTTCCATTCCCTGGGCTTTGGACACTGAACCAGGTGAGAGTGGAAGAACTGAGCTGAACCCTGGCCTACCTGAATTCACTCTCTGCTCTTGACTGGGGATGTGACCAGCAGCTTCAAGTTCCTGCCTCCTTGACTTCCTGCTGTAACCCAGTGGACTGTAACCTGGAGTTCTGAGCCAAAATAAACCTTTTCTCCCCTGAGTTGCTTTTGTTGGAATTTTCTTTTGTTTTGTTTTTTATGTGCACAGGTTTTGCCTGAATGTATGTCTGTGCCCCATGTGCATACCCAGTACCTGGAGAGGCCATAGGTGTCCCTGCCTGCAGGTGTTGGTGAGCCTGTTGTATGACAGGCTTTTCCTGGAAAGAGGCGCTGCCTCATCTGCTCACCCACGATAGGGAGTCCATGACAGAACAAATTATGGTTACCACCAAAGTTCAATTAGTGAACTCATGAGTTTTATTAGGGTCATTTACAGAAATATGGGTGAGGGGTTGCTTACAGGAGCAGAAATGGCTCAAACACAGCTGCATCACCAAAGCCCACCCTGACATGATGACAGCTCACAAAAGCTGCACAGTCTGCAGGCTGCTCTATAGATCCGAGAGTGTCCTTTCCAAGGGCCTCAGTTCTTCTGAGCCTCTTCCAGACAGCTCGGCTAGTCTCTGCTTCTTTGCACCGGGGCTTGTCAGAAAGCAGCCTTTACTATTTACTCTTGGGAGACAGGGGCCTAGAGAATCTAATTAGTTTTAGAGACTTCCTAAAGCTAGTTTGAGTTATTTACTTTTTGTCTTAACTCTGGGAGCTGGAATGTTTCAGTCTGGAAGGAACCGACTACACAACAGAGCTGTCCTGTGGGCATCGGGAAGCTTCCTCTGGAAGAGCAGCAGCCAGTGCCCTCAACCCCTGAGCCATGTCCCCAGCCCGACTGTCAGAGTGTTCTGTCACTACAACTAAGGCATATATTCAACAAAATTCTCCTAACAATCCAAAATCTATTTGCTCCCTTGCTTCAGAAAGAAAATATGTTGGCTTGCTTGTTACCCTTTGTGAAAAACAGAGACACTAAAACAGGTCCCTTGTTATACAGTGTTTACTGAATACTTCCATTATGTACTATCAAACTTTGGGGCCACAACCTGTGCTGCACGTCAGGTCTGGTTACCCGTCTTTAATGAGCCAATTAAAAGAGCCAAATTAAAGTGGAAAGCAGAAAAAGGACACTTACTCAATACAGACACATTGGGAAGAGGGACCCAGAGATCCAGGGGACCTCCCCCCTTCAAATCCAGTTTTTGCAGTTCTGAAGTGAGATAAAAAGTTTAGAGGGCTGAGGATGCGCAGTCAAAAAACTCTGGGTGTGGTGTCTGTAAACCCTGGTCTCAGCAATGAGCAGATGAGGCCCTCACCTGGAGGGATGTACAGCCCTCTGAAAGTGAAAGACACAGGAGAGGGAAGTCCCTCTCCCGACGAGACCTTCTTGATGCAATCGCAAGAGGTTTATTTCGGGGATCAGTGCACTGAGGACACAACTCGTATCCCACGCAGGGGTAGAGGAGTTCGCGACACCAATTTGGGGGAGAATAGGGTATTTAGACCACAACCCAAGGGGGTGAGGGGAAATACAAGTGGAAAGTACCAGCCCATTGTTTAGTTAGTCAGCAGGAAACATCCTATACTTGTTTTTCTCAGGAATGAATTTTATCTTACTTTGCTATCGGCTTTGTGGTTAGCTAGTTCCTGGAGCCTGGGGCTCATGACCTGACTGACCTTCATTTTTGGTTCCACCTTTTTTATGGTCAGCTAAGTTCCTAGAACCCAGCTGGCCTGGCTCCACTGCCTGCCAAGGGGGTCTCTAAAATTTTCATTCCTCTCAAAAGCAGTGGCCTGGAAAAGCCAAGCCCAGAAGTGTTTCCTTGCTTATTTGTTTGCTTGTTTGAAACAATCTGACTCATAGCCCAGGCTAGCCTCAACTTTCCAGGTGTGAGACTTTTTAAATCACTTAAAATTTGGTTTCCTGAAAGAATGCAATTAGTCCACTTGGGATTGTGGGTTTGTAACCCTACAGAAAATAAAGATACTCCAAAGAGACACTTGTGTTTGTGGATATCACTATCAGACTGCTGAAACACTGGACTTCAAAGAAGTGGGACTTTTCCCAGGAATCTCATGCTGGGAGAAGAAAAGGGGACTTGACTCCCAGGGAGAGATTCCACCCAACAGAACTAGACTGAAGTCCAGACAAGGGTGTGACAATGGTGGCTGAGCCCACACCTTGATGGCACTGTTTAGATCACCTGTCCTTGCCCCTCTATTTAAACATTAATCTCATTCTGGAAGATTTAGACCAACTTGGGGTTTCTCTAGGTCTCTGTCCCTCTTCCAGTGTGGCCACATCATGTAAACCTTTTTCTGTTTTCCATTTTAGTTTGACTCTTTTTGTTGCTCTTTTTTTTTGTTTTGAGACAGGGTCATACTCTGTAACCCTGGCTGACCTGGAACTTGCTATGTAAAAAAGGACGGCCTCAAACTCTCAGAGATCCACCTGCCTCTGCCTCCTAAATGCTGGGATTAAAGCCGTGCTCCACCACACCCAGCTAGTTTGCCTGTTGTAACTGGCTTATTGAGGATGAATAGCCAGAGCTGACTTGGGACATAAATTGTAACCCTGAAGTGTGAACTGTAGGATGAAATGTAAAAGTTGTTGCTTTTTCTGTTCCCATTCTAGCTCCCAAATAATGAGATGGAGATCTATTACATTTATTCAACAAGCTTTAAGCACTCTAACTGGGCATGTATTCATCTATTCTAGCCCAACTATGCTAGTCTGGATATCTTCCAGCCACATGCTTGACATCTCGGTCTTGCCTTGGCTCACTCTGTCCATGTATGTTCTCATAGAGACTCCCTTGGCGACCCTCACCTGCCTTGTGGCCACCTCCTTCTCAATTTCCCTGAGACCCCTAAACTGGGATCAGAAGTCCTGCCTTCCTATCTCCTCCACCTAGTTATTGGCTGATCAGCTTTTTATTAACAAATCAGAGATAATGGAGAGCATTCTTGACACAACATTGAGGCAGGAGATTCTTCAATAATCATGACAATGCCAATGTCCATACTGTGACCAGATCTCTGGGTACAGAAATCAGCATCTGACTACACAGAGCACAAGACCAACTTCCTCCAGATAACGGGTAGACCTGGTGGCCTACTGGGGCAGAACAGCTTAACTGATGGTATTTCCTGAATGAATGAAAGCAGGCAAAGTGCCTCAAGGAACTATCTTTAGAAAACCTGCACATTTTTTTCTTCATCTCATCACACCAACACAGTGCAGGTGGTAGGAGAGTCACTCTTCTAAGGAGAGAAAAGCTGTGAAGGAAATGGGGAGGAATCAACCTTCTGGAAGGAGGTGGGCCTCTGTCTAGTCCTTGACTCTCTGATCTCAAAGTATCCAAACTAGGTCTGTCTAGATGGAATGTTAGTGAGGAGTGGTGCAGAGAGCTGGGCCAGGTCAGCTTGCAAATGGATTAGCACCATGAGGCTAATGGTCTCCGAATTGGAGCCATCCAGGTCGGTTGGTTTGTTTCTGTTTCATTCCAGCCATGGTGTGTACCAACATATTACAGCAGTTTGTTGAAGACTTGTCTATGACATATGAAGTGGAGTGAGGACAGTCAATCAGTGGTGAGGAATTTTGGAATAAATTTCCCTTTGGTGGCAAGTTTGTAGAAAAACAGCTATCAAGGTTTCTGTTTAAATATCAGTAAATGGAAGAGTCAGAATTTGCCCAAGACTCTTAGCTCACTTGTGTTTCATAATTAAAGTCTACATTTAAAAGCCAGAACAGTCATGAAAGTATTATATACAACAGGGCAGTTAAGATAAGTTAATGTTGCTATGGGAACCCCAACAGATCCTCTCGTGTCTCCATTTAAAAACCATGGCCCAAGGTGGTTTTTTAAAACAACAGAAGGTAAAATTATTCTCACATTCTCACACATGTAAATCGTACTGTCTCTCTCAGTTCTAAATAGCAGATTCAAGCCAGCCTCTTGACTGGCATAGTAAAATTCAGCTTCATGTCTTTCTATAATGCATTACAGCACATGTGAGTTAACCTTTAAAAGCTTCAAAAATACATCAACCAAATTTGGACTCTGAGACACAAACTGGGCTGTTTCCAGCACAGATCTCCTAATCCTTGAACATCCCCACAGTAGCCCCACCCCCCACCTCCACCACCGTCTTCTGTTTGCCCGATCCGTCTTTTTTTTCTATTTAGCCTACCTGCGTCAGCCTCCTTTCTCAGGTTTGCTGCCAGACATAAATGCCAGACTTAAAACATAGATTTAAGCCGAGAAAACCAGGGGAAGGGCTCATTTGAAATTTTGCCTGTAGATACCAAGAAATCATGAGGTGTCGCGAATAAATCTGTTTGGGTATTAGCCTAAAATATCTGAGAACTACATGGGATCTAATCGCCCCTCCCATACCCATAAAGCTAGAATCATGGTTAGCAGAGGGTGTATTTAAATATCCATTTTCTGAGGGAGCTGCATGCAGAGAGTCCATTTTCCCCCTTACGGAGAAAGGTGTGTTACTTTGTCTTCTTGCACGTTGGAAACAATGAAATAGATTAAAAGTGAGCTCTCTATTTTCAGCAATTCTGAAAGTCACTTTGGAACACTTCACCTGAAAACATCCTCACGTGAAGGTCTGCTTGGGAGGGTTGTGAGGAGGTCTGGGCGGGGCTTCTGCTGTTACACGGTCCCCATTGTGCATTGGAACACTCAGTCCGCCACTGACCTCTGCTCACTTATCTGTTCGGCTTCCTTAAGCAGCCCAGCATGTCCAAACTGTGAACACATCCTGATTTCTACCATTAAGTGCTTGTAAATCATTGCTACACTCTAGTTGGTATGTGAAAATCCACCCACATGTAAATAGTTGCCTTCCTGGGGACAAAACCCACAGTCACCTGAACCATCCAGTTGGCTTCATTCTCTCCCTGAACTGCTTCACTGACTTCTATGGTTTTCCAGCTCATGAAGATCTGGAGCCTGAATAGATCAGCTTTGTTACCTAATTGGTTCTGATGTTTGTTATGCTCCTCACAGGGGCTGATGACTTCATATTTGCATCGCTAATAGGCCTTTCAAAGCCTCTGTTCCTCCTTCCTGCCTCTGTTAGTCATCAGTAGACTATGTATTGGCTGGGTGCTTCCCCTCCCCCACACTTGTGAAAGGACGTTGTAAATTCCAGAGCACCGAATATGTGAGGTATTGTTATTAATAACAGTGTCTGCAGTCTACAAGGCAGCATGCTAGGCACTCAACAGATACTTTTTCAGTGGCTTTTGAGACATTGGGAGAAAGCACAATGCTCAGGAAAAGGTATTTAGCATAGGTTCCAGGTCCCAATAACCACTTTACTACTCACCATTCAGCTCTGAGTGCTGATTTTGTATACAGAAAATACTTCCTTTGGCTCCCAAGAGCCTATGAATTAGCTGTTATTGGGGCCATTTAACAGATGAGGCTGGTGCTCTGAAATGCTAGGTAACTTGCCCAGGATATTAGAGGTTTTAAGTGGCAGAGTCAGAATATAGACCTGGAATTGCCTGACTCCAGAATCCTATTCAATTGTGGGCTCACAGGCTGCTGGAAAAGACGCTGAAGAAGAGAGCCTCCGAATCAGGAGCAGAGCTGGTGGGAGTTCAGCTGGGAGATCCAGTCTTTCAGTGAAATAAGTAGGTCGCACTTGTCCGCAGTTATAAAATGGAAAGAAAGGAAGGGGGATGACCTGTGAGGAATGACAAAGCAAAAAGCCCTCAACCAGTTCTCTTCTGCTTTCTGAGTCTGCTGGACTCTGCTCTTACCCAACCCCCGACAGGCTCGGCCTTGCACTTGGCATCCCTGCTAGCAGAGCACACATGGCTTGCATACTCTTCACTTTTAAGTTAAAAGGGGGAAAAAAAAATCTGTGCTGCAAGGAAGGGAAAAGGCCTTTTAAACATCTTCAGAGGGATTCGGCTGTACTGTAACCTAAAATCTGTGAATCGGGAGGTGTCAGTAATAAAGCAAGCGTGAAACATCTTTATTTAAAACGTTGTATGTACATGAATGCCACATTAATGTCAATTGCAATATGAAATGCAGAGCCTTTCTTGGAATATGGTCTGGGATTTGAAAGACACAAAGGTACCCAGCAAGCTGGCTTTCGTATGGTTATAGATATAAATAGAAGTAAAAGAACACTTGTGTCTTCGTTTTTTTTTTTTTTTTTTAACGAGCCTATATTGTGGCCTCAGAGATATAGAGGAGAGTAGATGCCAAAATCTGCCTTTCATTAACATATGCCTTAAATGACAGGGAAGAAGTGTTGAAGACAAAATTACTTTTTCCTATGAGTATGAATCAGCAACATGCAGCAACAAGCAAGTAATAACCACTCTGCGGGTAAGGGCCTACGGAGGAAAAGAAAAATAGCATCACACGGAAGAGGCGCGAGTGCACCTGCAAGAGGGCCACAGGGGGCCACAGAGCACAGCTCCCCCGAACACCCCCTCAAAGGTCTCAGAGCACAGTGACCTCGGCACTGGCAAAGTAGGCTGGCATGAGATGGATAGGACACATTAAAACCTCCAGATGGCCAAAGACAGCCCACCCTCAGCTGCCGCTGGAGCTGTTAGAGGCAAGTTACAGGCACCACGGACTTGGCCAAGAGCTGAAAACAGCAGCTTTCAATTCTCTGTTGCCTGGGGTTTCACAACCACTTAACCTTTAGTAAGGAACAGCTAGAGCAGTGATTCTCAACGTGTGGGTCGTGACCCTGTTGGGGTCAAACAACCCTTTCACAGGGAGTCACCCAAAACCATCGGGAACCATATTTACATTACAATTCACAACAGTAGCAAAATTACAGTTATGAAGTAGCAAGGAAAATAGCTTTATGGTTGGGGTCATTACAATATGAGGAAATATTATGAAGGGTTGCAGCGTCAGGAAGGCAGAGAACATCTACTATAGAGGCAAGTGAGTGGTGTGTGAAGGGTTGAGGTGGGGATCAATGTGGGCACAGTATTGTCGTCACAACAGAATACTGTAGACAGTGTCCAGATAGCTGTGAACTTGGCATCTCAGTGTTCTGTGTCTGAACTTTGATTTTTCTCTAGCAGGCAGCTACCAAGTAGAGGAATGAACCTCCTGTCCTCCGGGAAGGGGAGAGCTTTGCTCCCAGATGTTACAAAGATGACCATTGACCACCTCCTAACAAATGACTGGAACCAGAAAAAAATGTGAATTTTGTTATATTTATAAAAATTCCTCAGCAATGAACCTATTGTTCCTGTTGGAGACACTTCCTAGTCCATTACACACACACACACACAAACCGAAGAAATTAATTTTTTTTTCTCAGTTAATCTTTGTATATCAAGTATGATTGTTTTAAAAACCACAGTGGGAGGATTCACCCACCATTCAGGCGTTTAGGACTTTTTCACTGGGGAGAATTGTGCTAAACTGTGTGACTTCCTAAAATTAATGATGAGATGCCGTTGAGTTGATTGCATTAGTGGGTTTTTTTTTAATGTTCTGTACTTAGCACAAGCAACATTATGCAATTGCTGCTTCATTTCTCTTGATTTCTGTCTCCTTGGAGTAATGTGTCTCCCTCCTGAGGCCCATCCTGCCTAACAGAATTGGTCCCTTTAGTTGTGTGCGGCTCCTGCAGGTGGCCCAAAACCACAGCACTCCTGGGCAGCGCTGAGAACTCAGTGCTAAAAATTACCTGAGAGAAAATGGCTGAAGTGGCCTGCCTAGCACGCAGCACTGAAGCTAGAGGAAAATTTCTGCCTCCAGGGATAATTGCTTTTCTCATTTCTCATAGGTCTTCCTTCACGGTCCTCCTTTATTTCAATACACACAATCCACTTTGAATTTCTAGAAGATAGGTTGGGTTTTTTGTTGTTGTTGTTTTCAATCCAAATGAAAGGTAAGATTCGGGATCCAGAAAGGGGTGTGTCTCCTCATCCTCACATGTGTATATTCTCAATCACCCACTCTTCTCATTTGCAGCTTTCTTTCCTAATAGAATGCTTGGCCTCTGGAGATAAAGGAGACAAAGCTTCATTAAACAGCCTTGGTTTGCTCGTTTTGTACACACCTCCCCATCCTAACTCACCCTCCAGGTGCTGCGCTCCCTTGCCAAACAGTGCAAGGAAATTCTTAGCAGATCTTTTGTTTATTTTAGAGGAGGAAAAAAAAAAAACAGCCATAGACACAGATTTCCCATTCCAGGTGCTGCTCATTTCCTGTCTGGCCTTTAAAGTTTGGTCCAGTGGGAACCTGGGGTTTGCATGCCACCTACAGTGCCAGGGGCTGGGTGCCCAGCAGGCCTGTGCTGAAGAGAGAATTAGGTTCTGTGCTTTCCCTGGGCAAGCAAGCTAACCTTCCCTCATATTTTTGGTTTTGTTTAGTGTTTTGTTGTTGGTTTTTAGCTTTGACTTTTAGAAAAGTATGCATTTGTATTTCTAATTGACACATAGTAACTGAACATATGATTGGCACACATATACCTTGGCTTTGAATTTCAACAAGCTGGGCATGAGTCTTTCGGCTACTCTGCCTGCCCTAGCTTTGGCTCCATAGAATATGCTTAACAGAGCTGTTTCTCCTCCAGGTTGTTTAGAAGCTGGCCATATTCACAAGGAGGGTCTCAAGAACAAAGCAGGGCCTCCTTGCAATCTTCCTGTGGTCTGACACCATGCCCAACACATGCAGGGGTTACCCCTGCTCCAAATCTGTTCCCAGTTGCCTGGCCTGGTGTGGAAATTGGAACACCAAAGATAGATGACTAAGGTGGTCTTGTGGTCCAGGTCCCTGAGTTCATGAAAACTAGTTTATTATGTAGCTGAACATTTTCTTACTTCATATATGTTTTTAAAACCATCTATACTTTCTTCACTGAGGAACATTTATATTCAGTGTTATACTAGTCGTACAACTATATTCTGTAATTATGTTTACGTATGAATAGAAACTACTGGGGCTGGTGGACTGGAGAAATGGCTTCAGTGGTTGAGAACACTTGCTGCCATTGCAGAGGATCCAGGTTCAATTCCCAGTGCCCACAGGGTAGCTCACGACCATCTATAATTCGGTTTCAGGTGATCTGACACCTCTTCTGCCCCACCCCCACCCCGGGCACCAGGCACACCTGTGTGCACAGACATAGATGAAAACAAAACACTCACATTGCCGTTCTTCGTCCAGGTCGGGCCGGGATTTCCCAGATGCCGGATGGCATCGGGCAGGAAACACATTCCTCCATTGGAAGGCCCAGACTGAGCCAGTTTCCAGACAGAAAAGGCTTAAACAGAGACCAAACAGGAGATCTGTACCCTCAGGGGGTCTGGAGAGGCAGGAGAAAGGGTTTTCTCCAACACCCAAGTGTTAGCTTTTTTAATAAGCAAGCAGGAGAGTCAGGGTAGACCTAACCATCTCCTGCCTTGGGCCAAAAGGTTTTTCTTGGCTGAACCTCCCGCACTGGGCCAGGCTGTTTCAAATCCCTTGAAACTGGAACACAGTTTGGGATCCATGTCACAGATAACCTGGCCAGGCCGGAGTGGTAGGAGAATTCTATAGCCAGTGTTCCAGCCCTGATGCTAAGCGTGCAGGGGCAAGAAAACTTCTCTGCAGCGTCGTGGAAGGTCAAAGCTCTTTTAGCTCAGCTGGCAGCGCTCGGAATGGGCAGCTTCAAGGAGCCCCTGGACCAAGCCAAGTGGATTTGGGAGTCCTGCTTAGTTCAGGAGTGGTTGAAGGCTGCTTTAGGGACAGCCAGCAATGGACAGTCACCACAGAGGGACACTGCGGCAACCTGAGTATGCACAGGAGAGACAGCAGAGGCTCAGCATCTCTCAGTGAACTTCAGAGGTCATGGAAGTGACTGGCAGCAGTGATGGAGACTAAGCCTGGCTAGTCGGCCACGGTGGGACCAAGGAGGGAGCTGGTGCTCTGGGCACTCAGAGATGAGCTCCCCTGACCAGCAGCATGACCAGTGACAAGTTCTTTCTTCCCACACCCTAAATAAGCAGCTGAATCTTGATGGGGTGATGTTATATATTTTAAATGTTAATTAATTGGTCCTGATTGCTGACTGTTAGTTTGTTTTCTAATCATTGTCCCTGGTTGGTTGAATAAATGTTGAGGCCTGAGCTTCGGCAAAGACAGAGGTAGGCTGGACTAAGGTGAGGGCTTCTGAAGCAGAGAGGGTTATGGGAAGAGAAACCTCCAAGACAAGTAGATGGAGCAGGAAGTAGGACACATGCCATGGGTTAGAAAAAAGAACATTACACATGGCTTGGAACATCGGCCTAGCATGGAGAATAGCAGTCCAGGGGACATATATATATGGTATATATGGCCATATTTGGGTAATAGAATTATGAGCTAGCTTAGATGGGCCAAGATTGCTCAATTCAGGCCAAGACTTGTTAAAATCTATGTGGTGTCTGTGCTCATTTATAATGGCTGGTTAAGGATTAACAGCTGCCAATCAATTAACAATAATATAAATTATTACTGTTAAATAATTTAAGTAATTATTTCTATAAATGGCACCCAACTACAACAATTAGAATCCTTGCTTACAGCCTGAGAAGGCCCAGGTAAAAGGTAGTTTCCTAGCTTGAGAGCGGAATAGCCTAGATTAAAAATGGAGGAATTCATAATGTCTCAATATGTTTGTATTCCAATTGAGTTTGTTTCTCTTAGCATGCAAATGATTTTTACACTGACAGTTGTGGTTCTGTGTATCTTTTTTGAGAATGTTCAGGCTAGGATAGTCTTAAAGGAAAGAATTTACAAATGCAATGCTAAATTGCCAACAACGATAATGGAGGGAGGAGGGAGGCCCTTACTGATAGATAATACAAAATTGATGGCAGCTGGAGCTCATAGCTCCCTGGCTACTTGATGCTTGTCAGAGCTCTCTGGGGCAGGCCCACCAGTGATTTACAGTCCTAACTAGATTCTAAGGAATAGTGAACAGAGCTTTAATTGCAGCATGGGATGGCATGGTTAGAACCAGGCTTTTGGAATGTTGTTTCTTTGCTTGATTTTTATTTAAATGTCTTTGATTTTCCCTATATGGGGAGGTAAAGGATATTTTTGTGGTTTAGCAATGCTAAAATATGAGAGATTTTTGAAGATTTGGGGTAGATTTGGAATTGTCACTGCAGTTCAAAGTTGCTCTCTAAGTTACAGAGTTACAATATCTGGGATTTAAGTGAAATATTTGAGCAGGGTGGTACTGGCACACACCCTTAATCCCATCATATATTTTCAGAACAAAGTGACCATACACCAAAGAAGACAATTAGCTCAGATGATCCAACCTCACAGACTGCCTTAATAGCTGTTTCCTCAAAAACCTGCATCCAGATCAACTTCAAAATGGCTTACTAAGATGGTCCAGCCTCACAGACTATCCCAGCCAGGACTTCAATAAAGCCCTGAACTTTCCCGTCCAAAGTTCAACTTCGGACTAAAAACTAACTGCTCAAGACATTCAAATTGCTGAGCACGTAGAGAATGGACAACAAATGTTACTTTTAACTTGTTTAACCATTTTTCCATTTTATTTGGGCCCCCAAACAGGTTTTCTATGACCCAATACAGCAGGAAGCAATTTTAAGACAGCAACACCCCATTCCCAAAAAGTAGGGTGGATGGATGATTCTTTGGTCATTTGATGGGTTATAGATGTTGTTTAGGGGGGGCTGGTTACAAGTTGTTAAATGGTCCTGTTAAGCAAAGTATAGGAGTTATATTTAGGGATTTCTTTCCTTTTCTTTTCTCTATCCTTCTTTCTCTCTTATCTAGGGGAAAAAGACTTGAAAAGAAAAAAGAGAGGGAATGTGGGTATATAATATAGAAATAATAAGATATAAGGGTAGATTATTGAATCTGCTCTGAAACTTAAAACCACTGTTATTCTCAAAATAAGTTTATCTTTTGATACATTGGTATAGAGTTTTGTATATTGATACAAAAATAAGGTTAGTTTTTTATTCATTGGTATAGAATTTTATATTCTGACACTCATATGTATATTTCAACTCTTATATAAGATATTGTGCCCATACAACTCATTTAAATGTATAAGTTTACTTCCAATACTTTTATGGGCTGCTATTGCAATCTATTTAGGAGTTTGGATAATGCAGGTTGATGGCTAGCCTGTCAAGCTCCTGGTCATGTCAAATACTAGTCTTAATTTATCACAAAATAGGCTTACTAGATTAAACAGATAATAAATGGTTAAAAATATACAATTTGCCTGTTGAAATATTAGACAGACAGATAGATAGATTTATAAATAAATAGATCTTCAAAACCCTCAGAGGCATACAGAAAATGGCATTTAAAGATGTTTTTATTATCTTAAGAATCATCTGACTTAAAACAGCTCCTGACAGCTCCCATTTGACTTGGAAGGAGACAATGAGCATCAAAAAGAAACGTCCATCAGGAGATAATTCCTACTGGGCAAAAATGCCCCTGCTCTCTCAACAGACTTTTTACATTCCAAAGATGGACCAAAGCTTAAATGCAGGTAAGTCAATGTCCTGATTCTGCAGAGACAGAGTGGCCAAATCCTTCTTATTTCCTGATACACAATTTAGTCTATGAGATATGCTTGTCCAGAAGGCCGAAGATGGTGCTCCAATGGTATCAAGAGATAATCTGGGACTGTCTAGGCAGCAAACTATCTTTTTTTTTTCTTTTTGGAAGCTGCTCTCCTATTTACTCAAATAATAACTTTATCCCTTCTTACATCTTTGATGGGGTTGAAGACTAATATAAAATTTCAGTTGAACTTGAGTTTTTTAGGATTTGAGAGGATATTTTCAAGTCTAAATAAAATCTTTAGGTTTACAAATATAGGATATGATAAAAAAATATGTAGGTTTAGAACTTTAGACACACCAAGATAGATGATTTTTTTTCTTCAAGATTGCCTGATGCAAATAGGCTAAACATTATGTGTTTAACTTTTACTATATGAGTTTAAAAAATTAGCCTTTTTTTAGACAAAAGGAGAGAATTAATGGAATGATGTTATAAATTCTGAATATTGGGGGGAGCGAAGATGGCGGCGACCTACACTGACGCATTCTGAACGCGGGGGAAAAAAAGAGCCATAAAAAACACAGAGTTACTGGGCACTGTGCAAAAACCGGAGGGGCTAGACCCCCCCCCCGGGAACGCTCACAGCTCCCAAGGGACTGTTAAAAGTCCCAGGGCAAGGCTCTCCCCATCTCTCACAGACACTGAGGCCACTAAACCGGGGACTCGGGAACTCCCATTTGGAGAGGCGCCTGGTAAGATCGATCCCAACTTACAGCAGACAGAATCAGGGTCCACTTGGCCATAGATCGCTGGCCTATTGGGCTCCCCACACTCATCAGGCTGAACTTATACCCACTTAGAAAAGGTTGCGAGATAGTGGAAGCCTTAGCAAGGAACAAACAGGGGGCTCAGCGGGTGGTCCGCAGCAGCCGCTTGTAAAGCGGAGGGCGGGAGGTTCCGAGAGAGCGCAGGAAGCAGGGAACACAAAAGCAGGCGGGAGCGGCCAAATCTCCCACACTCAGGATAGCGCAGCTGGGGAGAGAGCACTGCTGGCAGGGCCAAATTCCCGCCAGTCCACGGCAGGTCATCTAGGGAGAGAGACAGGCGTGGGTGGGACCAGGGGTCCGTGCACCCACGGCGGAGCTGCTGGGACGAGAGGTGCACTCAGGCAGCCGGAGGATCTGGGGCTTGGGGTACCCACGGGACCGTGGCGGCGCAGACAAGAAGGGAATTAGACACAGGGTCCAGCCCTGTGGCGAGAAGACTAGAGAGAAACCAGAAATCGGGACCATAGCTGTATCCTGGAAAATCCAGACATATCAGGTGTGGAGCCAGACCCTGTCAGCCTCCGGGAAGACAAACAAAGCCCACAGAATTTGTGCCTGGGCAAACAGGCCCATATCATCAGAACCATTACAGGCTGATAACTCAGAGTGCAACATAGAGAAGTCTGAATTGGGAGCAGTGAAACAATCCTGGTTCATTACTCACAACCTGGGAATACGCTGCACCAGATCACAGTGCCTCTGGCCATTAAAATCACAGTGACCTTGAAATCCCCCTGTAAGCAACGACAGATAGCCAAGTAACTCGTCCCCTGCACCAAATCATCCACTGTGGTTCCAAACACAGAAAACAGACAGCTAAATGCATCCAATGGTGAAAGGTCAAAAAAAAAAAAATAGAAATCAAGGAATTATGACTGCAACAAAGCAGAACCACCCTAGCTCATCCAATTCGGATGACCACACACCAACAGAAACACATGAAAACATTGACAACTCTGCAGTATGGAAAGTGATAGAGTCCCTGCAAGAAGAACTTAAATCTATGAAGGAATTCAAGGAAACCACAATTCTACAAATCAAAACAAGGAACAACACCATTAAAGAGCTCCAAGCCAAGGTGACAGAGCTTGAACAGGAAAAGGAAAAGGCCATGAAAGATTTTCATACAAAAACAAGCAAGCTGGAGAAGGAAATGTACAAAACGAACAAAACCATACAAGACATGAAAATAGAAATAGAAACAATAAAGAAAACACAGTCAGAGTTAAAAGAGGAAGTGGAGAACCAAGG
>CAJQZJ010032684.1:3860162-3875100 GCA_907164525.1 Lophiomys imhausi
TCTGTCTACAAACCCCTTAGGTCATCTAAACAGCTGAGAACAGAAGGACTGAACATAAAAGGATTGTACTAACATTTTTAATCATTTTTCCCATTTGGGTTGGGGCCCCAAACAGGTTTACTATGACCCAAATCAGCAGGAAGTCACTTTAAGAGAGCGACGTCCCATGCCCAGAGGGTGGGGAGGGTGTTTCTCCGCCCTTCTTTTTGGTTATTTGAAGGATAACTGAAAACTCTGTTATGTAGGGGAAGAGACTACAAGCTGATAAATGGTCCTGTCTTAATGGGTTTTGGAGGTTAGCCCCAGGGAATTCCTACTTTTCCTTCTCTGTATCCTTCTTCCTCTCCTATGTAGGAGTGCATGGGCTTGAGAAAAATGAGATATAGTCATAGCACAGGAAGGTCCAAGAAGAAGGGGCAGATTATTGAATATGCCCTTATACCTTTGTATATTGATACAAAATTAGTAGTTTATTTGGCTAAAGTGGTATTGACCATTGTTTATTGTGCAAAAATAAGATTGTATTGGATTACATCGGTATTGATCTTTGTATATTGATACAAAGTTAAGATTATAGTTGTCCACAATGGTATTGACCCTTGCATATGGACGTAATATTAAGATTATATTGGGCTACATAGGCATTGATCTTGGTATATTGATACATAATTAAGAGTATATTTAACCACAATTGAATAGATCTTTGTATATTGATACAAATTTAAAGATAATGCTTCCCAATGGTATCATACCTAGAGATACTTAAAAATAAAATGTGAAGTTCTGACCTCTTGATACCAACCGTCTAAAACGGTCTAGGATAGTTAAAACAAACTCCTAGTCATGCAAACATGTCTCTTTGTTAGCTACTATGACAGTCTATCACAGATATTCTCTAAACTACCCAGTAATCAAGTTGCTAAGAGACAAGCAACATTTGCTTATCTAAATACAAGAGATGGATAGGGCATCTTCAAAAACCCCTAGAGATCTGCAGAATATGGCATTCAAAGATGTTCTCTTAAATCAAGATTTTTTTTTTGATATCGAGACATATCAGCGCCTGACAGCACCCCCTATTCTACTCCAAGTAGAAGATAAGCATCGAAGAACCTCCACTGTAAGATGGTTGATTTAGGGGCAAGCCTTTTTCTTGGCATGAAAAAACCCCTTGCACCAACTGCAGACAGACTGCTGTCCAAAAAGGACAAAACTTGGTAGCAGGGAAGTCGACAGCCTAACTCTGCCAAGACAGGGTAGGTAAGTCCTTCATAATCCCTGCTCTACAACAAATGTCTGTCAGAGAAACAGGACCCAAAGGCTGAGATTGATGCTGGAATGTATGGAGAGAAAATGGGAACTGTCCAGGCAGTTACTGGTATGTTCTTTCTTAGTTTTGGAAGCTGCAGGCTCTGCACTTCCTATATAAGCAAATATATTTATCCCTCTCAGGTCTCTGAGGTGGTTGAAGAATAGACAGATAGAATCTTATAGTTAAATTTTGAACTGTTTAGGAATCAAGAGGGTGTTATAGATCTAAGAAGATACTCTTAAAAGTGTGTTGAAAGATAGTATGAATGTTGAGTCACATATAGACCTTTAAACTCATGGAGGTGGGTAGATAGTAGAATGTTAAAGTCAGGGGCCAAATAGGTATAAACTGAACATTGGGAAGGTATACTGGGCCAATTTAATCTCATAAATGTGGCATAATTATATCTATTGTTTTGTATAATACTTACTGTTATAAGAGAAGGAACCAGCTGTTGGACTGAAAGGGGAAACCTCTGGAGGGAAGAGGGTGGAAGGGCGGGTTGGGAAGGGGGAATAGGGAGGGGTTTGTTACTGAGATGTAACTTGAAGAAAAAAAAAATAAAGTATTTATAAAAAAAAAAAATAAAAAATAAATTCTGAATATTAGTTAATTGGTCCTGCTTGGTGACTGTTACTTTGTTTTCTAATCATTGTTCCTGGTTGGTTGAGTAAATGCTGAGGTCTGAGACTGGCAAAGACAGAGGTAGGTGGGATTAAGGGCTTCTGAAGCAGAGAGGGTTATGGGAAGAGAAGCCTCCAAGAAGAGCAGCAAAGAGCAGGAAGGAAGACACATGCCATGGGTTAGAGAAAAGAACATCATTCTATGTGGGGACGTATGTATATATGGGATCATATTTGGGTAATAGAATTATGAGCTAGCTTAGATGTGCTAAGATTGCTTAATCCAGGCCAAGGCTTGTTAAAATCCATCAGGTCTCTGTGTGCTCACTTATAATGGCAGGCTAAAGATTAACACCACTGATCAATTAAGTATAATATAAATAAAAGTAAATAATTTAATTACCCATTTTTCAACACAACCTTGAGCAGTTGTAGTGGAAGAGTAGAAAAAGGGTTTATTCTGTGAATCAAGGGCATTATAAACCTTTGCGCAGTGGGCAGGTGAATGTGTTTTATCATCTGGCTATCATCCAATCAGAAGAAAGGACCAAACCAAGTGGTTTCAGGAGTCCAGATACTAAATTACTAAATGTTGCTCCAGTGACCCAAAGGGAAATGCAAGGTCAGGGAAGATTGTAACAAGAGTGGCTCCCAACTGAATCTCACAGAAGTGAACTTTTCTTTTTCAGAACTGAATTTTAAAACACCACGGGGCCCATAAGCTTTTTTCTGTTTACCTGGATTTTATGATTGTACACAAATGGTGAGTAGGACATTTTGCTCTTGATCATTTTTAGGATTCCCGAGGCTTTCTTTAATCTGAGTCTCACTATTCCAGAGCTCTTGCATTTATGGTGATCTGTTCTCCACCATGACATGTTAAATTCACGGGTCCAGTGATTCCTGAATCTAGGAAGATATATTCAGAGGGTTGGGAAGAAGGAGACACTGACCACGCCAGGAAATCCTCAGGCCCAGTGAAGGAGATAAAAACCCAGGCTGTTGGTTTTTTCGGGGGGAGGGGTTAAGAATCAGAGACAGTGGAATAGCCAAGTGATTCAAACTTTTCTATTCCTCTGTAAGGAAGTCAGTGGAGGGTAAGTGACTAGCCCAGTATAATCATAGTTAAGACCACTTGGTAGAGTCCCCATCATCTGGTGAATTTTCAGAAAGGACCAGAAAGAGCCATATATGCTTTCTGCCTAACTTTAGATCAGGGAGACATACTGAGCAGTAAAGAGATGGTGGGTCAGATGCTAGTTAGTTTTTGTCAACTTGATACAAGAGAAAGACTCTCAGCTTGGAATCTCCTCGGTCAGGTTGGCTTATGACATGTAGGACATTTTCTTTTCTTTTTTTTTTTTTTGTTTTTGTTTGTTTTTGGAGACAGGATTTCTCTGTATAACCCTGGCTATCTTGAAACTCACTGTAGACCATGATGGCCTTGAACTCACTGAGATCTACTTGCTTCTGCCTCCCTAGAGCTGGGATTAAAGGTGTGTGCCTCCACGCCTGGCCATTACAGACAGTTTTGAACTGCCATGTGGGTGTTGGGATTTGAACCTGGGTCATTTAGAAGAACAGCCAGTGCTCCTAACCACTGAGCCATCTCTCCAACCCCAGTAGGAAGGATATTTTCTTGATTAATGATTGATGTGGGAAAATCCAGACCACTGTGGTTGGTGGCACCTTGGGCAGGTGGTCCTGGATTGTATGAGCAAGCCAGTCAGGAATGTTCCTCTATGGTCTCTGCTTCAGTTCCTGCCTCCAGGTTCCTGCTCAAATTCCTACCCTGATCTTCCTTTAGTGATGCAGTGTGATCTAGAAAGATAAGCCAAAACCCTTTTCTCCTCCAAGTTGCTGTGGTCAGTGTTTTATCACGGCAATGGAAAGTGAGCTAGAACAATTCTATTACTGATGATTATTTAAGATACATGGAAACAATTGATAATACTTCTGAATACTCAACCCTAGAATTGGGACCCACAGCCAGCCAGTCACAGGACTGTACTGATGTGAAGTCAATTATAGATCACACTCTTCCTTGACAAGGGGCAGGTGAGGGCTATAACTCAGGTCCCACATTCTCACATTAGGCATAGCCTTCCCTGTCTCCCCCTAGTGAAGAGGACAGGACTACAGCCACCTGCTCAGTTGCTGTCCCTCCACATGCCAAGTATCAGCACACCCACATATGCTGAGGAGTTCAAAATGCTCTCACTCTCTCTTCCCTTCCCTCTCCCTCCCCCTTTTCTTTCTCCTCTCCCCCACCCCTCCTCTCTCCCCCTTTCCTTCTCCTCCTCACTCTCTCTTCCCCTTTCCCTACCCCTCTCCTTCTCCCTCTCCTTCCCCCTCTCCCTTTTCCTCCTTCTTGCCCTTGCTGAGGAGTCTGCTCATGGAGAAGCACAACATACTCTTCAGCATTTACCTCTAAAGCCCTGGCCACTCAGCTGTCACCATTTACCTTAGAGATGGGGGGGAAATCTGGAGTCTGTTAGAATACAAAAAATACAAACAAAATGGGCTCTGAAGCTGTAACTAGTGGCTCATTCTGGGAACTCCACTGCATGAAAATCTTTGCTTGCATGATAAATAAATGGCTGAGGGGGTCCAGCCGCTTTGCCTTGCCTAGGGGCTCTATACAAATTGCTGGCTGTGGACCTGGGCTTCCGAAATTATCTGAGCCAAGAGACCAGTCTGGGACAAGGGGATCGTGAGTTCAAGACCTGCCTGTCTCTAAACAGTAGTGTGTGAGCATGTACGTGTGTATGTGTGTGTGTGCATGTGTATATATGTGTGTACAAGTGTGTGTGTGTGCATGTGAACACGTGAGTGTTTTGTGTGTGTGGTGTGTGTTTCACTGAATGACATTGTAAATGCTGGTTTGGTGCAAAACTTGTAGAAGTGGGGGAAAAGCTAGAGACAGATGAAAGATTATTATTAATGTTTTGTTTATATGAGTCATGATTAGAGACTGAAGGAAATGAGCTTATTTACCCTAAAAGGAGAGTGTGCTAGAGGAGAATGATGATCCTGAGGTAGAAGAAGTAGAGAGTTCTCAGAAGTGTGGGGCCCTGGTAGACAGAGGTCCTTGCTTCACTGCTGCCATGTGAGCTGAAGCAAGACACTTTGTAACTCCAGCCTCAGTGTCCTCAGACACAGCAATCTGTACACAGTGGAAAGGTGGCAACACCCGTGACCCAGGAGACAATGGCACTCAGTAACTAACGCAGAGAACGGTATGATAGTTAATTCCAGCTGTCGACTTGACTAGACTAAGGGATACTTAGATAGCTGGTAAATCCTTGTCTCTCAGTGTGGGTGTGAGGCTGTTTCTGAAGACCAGTTTGTGACTCGGTGGACTGACTAGGGAAGACAAGCCCTCAGTGTGGGAAGGCACCAGCAGCCAGGGCTCCGGGAGAGATTACAAAGCCAGAGGAAAGGGCAGCTCCTTCTTTTAGATAGAGCTCAGAATTCTAGGATGTCTAGCCTGGGACTCTGGGACTTGTGCAGCAACTCCTCAAGTTCTCAGGCCAACAACCTTGGGCAGAAAGTCCCGCCATCCATTCCCCTGGGGCTCCACCTTCCAGGCTGCTTGCCATGGGAATGCTCATAATCACATCAGCCAACTCCTTCATGGTGTTTCCTGTTGTTGCTGCTATTATATGGTGTGTGTGTGTTATTGGTTCTGATTCTGGTGAGCTATGACTAGTACAGATAGTGATTGAGATTTTTGTCTATTTTGAGAAGAGAACTGATATCTTATAGTGTATCTTATGTGGCTGTAGCTCAGTGGTGCAACACTCGCTTACCACAGTTGAGGCCCCGGGTTTGATTCCGAGCACTAGAAGAACAACAACAATAATTTATTAGTCCCAAGAAACCCTCTCTAGCAGTGACAAGGGGCTTCTTAGTTGATAAGGTCGCTTCTGTTTCTTTGCTTTATGGTTAACTCAACAAATATTTATTAAGCATCTATTTGTGGGGAACCATGCAGGACACAGAGGATACTGCAATGAGCCTGGGTAGGCCCTTGTTCTTACATGCCTGTCATTCAGAATGGATGCCCCATCGCCTCAGATGCCTTTACCAACTCCTACTCAAGGTTTTGACTCCAGCAGTCACCAGCCTTTGAGCACATCATTTAGAGATCCCTATTATATTTGTTTTAAGACCCTTTTGGGGGCCTTTCAAGAGGAAGTGCCATCATGTGCCATCTAACCAAAGCCTAATGGCATAGTTTCTACATCACCCACTGTCTAGTACCCAAGGACCCTCCAGTGGTGCCTCCCTTACCTTCACCTCACCTGCTGCTACACTGAAGGGCTCTGCACACAGAACCTCAGTACCATTCAGCATCCTAACCATCCACCCAAACAGTCAAAGGTGAGGTAGAATATGGGTGAGTTGGACAAGATCTACAAGGTCCATCTCAGTAGGTGAAAGCCTACAACAAACCATCACTCCATCTACCATTTGGACCTCTGTCTCACTTATCACCTGACCCTCTGATAAGTTTAAACACTAGCCTTTGTAAAGTCTAGAAATAAGACTGTGCACACAGAATTATACACTTTTTGACAGGGGGACCAAAAACGATTCAATGGTCTCTTCAACATTGTGTTTGGAAGACTACATATCTGCCTGAAAAACAAGGAAGTTGAATCTTTCTTATATACCATAGGCAAATATTAAGGGAGATTAAAATGTAAATTGGAATCTAAAACCATAAAAACAGAATAAAAACAGTAGAGGAAAATCATTTGATGTTAGGCTTGGCAGTGATTTTATGGATATGGCCAAAGCATACAACAAAAGAAAAATGAGACACTTCGGGTGACATACAGTTAAAATGTGTACATTTGAAGGCACAAAATGACAGCAAAAGCTTCAGTTAGTAATATTAAAGTGACCCATGGAATAGGAGAAAATATTTACAAATTGTGTATCTGAAAAGGATTTAGAAGCCAGAATTTCCCTATGTAAAAACAACAAAAAATAAAAACAACCCAAAACTCCTTACATTTCAACAATAGAAATCACTTGATCAGAAAATAAGCAAAAGGTACCAAACAGAAGGATACATCCTTTAGTCTAATCTCTCAGAGGTCTGAGGCAGGAGGATTGAGAGTTTGAAGCCAGCTTGGGCTATGCAGTAAAACACTGTCTACAAAAAGAAATGAAAAAGTAATTTAAATTGGGCAAAGTACTTGAGTGAACATGCCTTCAGAAAGAATGTATAAATAGTGACCATGTTAGTATGAAAGCTGAGTTAGATATAGAACTTAAACTCATGGAGATGGTTAGATAGTAGAATGTTAAAGTCAGGTGCCAATTACATATGGACTGGACATTGGGAATGTATGCTAAGCCATATAACTCTTATAATTGTGGCCTATTTATTTCTGTTTTTTTATATTGTATTTATATTTATAAGAAAAAGAACCATTTTTTGAACTGAAAGGGAGAGCTGTTGGGGGGGGAAAAAGAAATACCTTAAACTAAAAAAAAAAAAAAAAAAAAGGAAAGGGGAAGGGAAGGGGGGGGGGGGTGGAGGGGGAGGAGGGTGGAAGGGTGGGACTGGAAGGGGGAGTAGGAAGGGGATTGTGATTGAGATGTAACTTGAAGAAATAAAAAATAAATTATTAAAAAAAAATAATGACCAAGGACATGAAAATTGCTTAAGGGTTCTCACTGTTAGAAAAAAAAAAAGAAAAGAAAAAAATCAAAACCACTATAAGCTAATACCTCATACCCAGTAGACTGACTACTAAAAAAAAAAAAGGAGGGTAAAGGTGGGGCGGGAGAGATGGTTCAGTGGTTTAGAGCACTCACAGAAGACCTGAGTTCAGATCCTAACACCTACAACAGGTGACTCACTACCTCCTATAACTCCAGCTCCAGGGAAATCCAGTGCCCTCTTCTAGCCTTTGAGGGGCACCTGTACTCAGCAGGAATGCACCCACATGGAGGCACATAGTTTAAAAGGAAAAAAAATGACCCAGTGGTAAAGAGCTACATGGCTGAGCCTACTTGGCTCTGGTTCAGTTCCCTGCAGACAAAGAGCAGGGAAGGAGAACTGGGGAGGGGAAAAACAAGTGCTGTGGGAGACGTGGAGAGACTAGAAAGTCTTTCACTGCTAGTATGTGTGGAAAGTGGAGAATGGTGTAATGGTACCTGTCAAGATTAAAAACAGACTTTCTATATGATCCAGCAATCTTATTTCTGGCTATATTTTCAAAAGAATATTTTTAAAAAAGTCCTGAGGAGCCTTGTACACCCATGCTTGTAGGATTGTTATTCATGATAGCCCCAGAGTGGGAATAGCCCAAGTGGCTGTCAGCAGGCAGGTGAGCAAATAACACATGGCGTCCACTGCAATGGAATGTTGTTCAGCGTTGAAGGATTACACACCGGTGATCCCACCGCTGGAAAGCAGAGGCAGAGAATCAAGAGTTCAAGGCCACTGTAGGCTATATACCAAGTTGGAAGCCTGCCTAGGCTATATGAGACCTGGTCTTTAGAGGGGTCTTTGGGGAGAGGAGAGAAAAAAATCCAACTCATGACAGACGGGTGGACCTTAAAGATATATAAAATAAACTAATCATTTAAAAAAATCGGTATTGTTCCATTTACATGAGATGAGAATTGGGCTAGGTGCAGAGTTCTAATTCTGCGAGATGAAGCAATTCTGAGGATTGACAAAGGCCATGACAGCACAGCACTGGAATGAACAAAAAGAGCTGAGCTGTACACTACAAATGGCTGAGGTGGGAGACAGTATGCTAATGTGCACTTTACATTTAAAAAACAAACTGGCGATCCAAGATGGCGCCGACCATAGAGCAGTGCATCTGAGTAGTAGGTGAATGAGATTAGTCATTGTGGAGTGAATGTGAGGTCCCCTAGCCTACAGTGAAACACAGACGGTGTCTGAATGCCCACAGTGAACATTGAGACCGGTCACCAGGTAAAAGAGCCCACGCAGTTCCCAGGAACACAACCCTGAGATCAGCCAGCTCCGTCACTGGTCTGGAGAGGAGCTCTGGCTAGAGATCTAGCCCAGGAGCGGATCCAGCCCACGGCTCCAGCCACAGACCAGCGGCCCCGCCTGTCTGCCTGATATCCAGCCTGCACTCGAGCTGCACCACAAGAGCAAAGGTAAGTGAGATTATTTTTTTCCGGAGTTTCCAACATGGTGGCACAGTGTGCACTGTAGCGGAGAGGCAGAGACCTAACCCAGTCACAGCAAAACAATTAGGAGCCAAGACTGCCTGCAAACAGAGCCCGGGACAGTGTGTTCTCCACAAATACTGGGGCTGGTGGGTCACTCACCCTAGCACCCAAGCATCTGAGGCAGTCAGCAACAGGCGCACTGAGGCCGGCATCTGTTGTGGGTGGAGCTCCCTGCCTGCACAGTCAGCCCAGCTGGGGAGCCAGAACGACTGGGTCAGTGAGAGGAGAACACAGACCCAACCACAGCTCTACCTGCCTTTCTGAGGAGACCTGTCAGCTCCCAGGTCCTCAGAGGCTAGCCCTCTCCCCACTCCAATCCCCTCTATATTGGTCCAATTGGGTCACAAGCAGTTGAGAAGAGCAGCAGCCACCCTCCTCTCCGAGAGCCAGTCAGTCTATTACAGGAATCTGCCCGCCATCTGGAGGTAAACACCAGGATCTCAGGATCAGCCAACCCCCAGGGCAGGGAGTTTTCCTGAGCACCAAGGTCAGGTAACAAAAGAAACAAACAGATAACACCTGGGTCCATCTGATGACAAAAGGTCAGCGCAAGAACATGGTAAAAAAAAAAACCAAAACAATAGGATGTCTCCAGATCCTAGCAATAATGCTACAGACAACTCTGGACAGCTGAACCCAATTGAAGCAAAGGAAAATGACCTTAATCCTACGCTTATATTAATAATAGAAGGCCTAAGGGAGGAAATCAAATACCTCAGAGAGCAACAACAAAGTACTGCAAAGGAGGTGATAGAAATGAATAAAGCACTTAAAGGAATGGAAGACCTGAAAAGGGAAGTTGAAGCAATGAAGAAAATCCAATCTGAGACATCCATAGAACTGGAAAACCTTAAGAAAAGAATCGGAACTACAGACACTAGCATCACCAACAGAATACAAGAAATGGAAGAAAGAATTTCAGGCTCAGAGGATAAAATTGAAGAAATGGATACATCTGTCAAAGAAAAGGTCAAATCTAAAAATGTCCTGACACAAAACCTTCAGGAAATCAAGGACACAATGAAAAGACGGAATCTCAGAATAATAGGAATAGAAGAAAGAGAAGAGTCCCACCTCCATGGACCAGAAAATATCTTCAACAAAATCATTGAAGAGAATTTCCCAAATCTAAAAAAACAGATGCCTATAACTGTACAAGAAGCTTACAGAACCCCAAATAGATTAGACCAGAAAAGAAAATCTTCCCGCCACATAATAATCAAAACACTAAATGTACAGAACAAAGAAAGAATCTTAAAAGCTGCTAGGGAAAAGGGTCAAGTAACATATAATGGCAAACCTATCAGAATCACACCTGACTTTTCTTCAGAGACTCTAAAAGCCAGAAGGGCCTGGACAGACATCTTGCAGACCCTAAAAAACCACAAATGCCAGGCCAGACTACTATTCCCTGCAAAATTGTCAATCAACATAGATGGAGAAAACAAGATATTCCATGACAAAGCTAAATTCAAACAATATCTATATACAAATCCACCTCTACAGAAGATGTTAGAAGGAAAACTTCAACCCAAAGAGGTTAACTACACACAAGAAAGCACAGGAAGCAAATAGCATGCCTGCAGCAAAAACAAAAGGAAAGAAGCTCACTCACACACTATTTCTACCAACATCAAGATGGCAGGAAGTAACAATCACTGGTCATTAATATCTCTCAACATCAATGGACTCAATTCCCCAATAAAAAGGCACAGGCTAGCAGAATGGATGCGAAAACAGAATCCCACATTCTGCTGTTTACAAGAAACACACCTCAGCAAAAAAGATAGACATTATCTCCAAGTAAAGGGCTGGAAAAAGATATACCAAGCAAATGGACCCAAGAAAAAAGCTGGAGTAGCAATTCTAGTATGCAACAAATTGGATTTTCAACCAATATTAATCAAAAGAGATGGGGAAGGACACTATATACTCATCAAAGGAAAAATCCACCAAGATGAAATTTCAATACTAAACATCTATGCCCCAAATGTAAGACCACCCACATTCATTAAAGAAACACTACTGAAGCTCAAATCCCACATTGAACCTCACACATTAATAGTGGGAGACTTCAACACACCACTCTCACCACTGGACAGATCAACAATGCAGAAACCAAACAGAGAAATAATGAACCTCACAGATGTCATGAATCAAATGGACCTAATTGATATCTACAGAACATTTCACCCCAAAACAAAAGAATACACTTTCTTCTCGGCACCTCACGGAACCCTCTCCAGAATCGACCATATAGTCGGTCACAAAGCAAGCCTCAACAGATACAGGAAAATTGAAATCACTCCTTGTAACTTATCAGACCATCATGGAATAAAGCTAGGCTTCAACAGTAACAAAAACAACAGAGTGCTTGCAAAAACATGGAAACTGAACAACTCTCTCCTCAATGACCTCTGGGTCAGGGAAGAAATAAAAAAAGAAATTAAAGTCTTCTTAGAACTCAATGAAAATGAAGGCACAACATACCCAAACTTATGGGACACATTGAAAGCAGTGCTAAGAGGAAAGTTTATAGCTCTAAGTGCCTTCAAAAAGAAACTGGAGAATTCCTATACTAGCCACCTAAAAGAACACCTGAAAGAGCTAGAACAAAAAGAAGCAAACACTCCCAAGAGGAGCAGACGAGAGGAAATTATCAAACTCAGGGCTGAAATCAACAACTTAGAAACAAAAAGAACAATACAAAGAATCGACAAAACCAAGAGCTGGTTCTTTGAGAAAATCAACAAAATAGACAAGCCCTTAGCTAAACTAACTAAAAGGCAGAGGGAAAATACCCAAATCAACAAAATCAGAAATGAAAAGGGGGAAATAACAACAGACATTGAGGAAATCCAAAGAATCGTTAGGTCCTACTTCAAAAACTTGTACTCCACAAAATTGGAAAATCTAAATGAAATGGACAATTTTCTTGATAGAGTCCACCTACCAAGGTTAAATCAAGAACAGGTAAACAAATTAAACAGTCCTATAAACCTTAAGGAAATAGAAGAAGTCATTAGACGTCTTCCAACCAAAAAAAAGCCCAGGCCCAGATGGTTTCAGCACAGAATTCTACCAGACATTCAAAGAAGAGCTAACACCAATATTCTTCAAACTCTTCCACAACATAGAAACAGAAGGAATACTGCCAAACACATTCTATGAGGCCACAGTTACCCTGATACCTAAACCTCACAAAGACCCAACGGAGAAAGAAAATTTCAGACCAATTTCCCTTATGAACATGGATGCAAAGATACTTAATAAAATACTCGCAAACCGGATCCAAGATCACATCAAAAGTATCATACACCATGATCAAGTAGGCTTCATCCCAGGGATGCAGGGGTGGTTCAACATTAGAAAATCCATCAATGTAATCCACCACATAAACAAGCTGAAAGAAAAGAACCACATGATCATCTCATTGGATGCTGAAAAAGCTTTTGACAAAATACAGCACCCTTTCATGACAAAAGTCTTAGAGAGATCAGGCATACAAGGACCATACTTAAAAATAATAAAAGCAATTTACAGCAAGCCAATAGCCAACATCAAACTAAATGGAGAGAAACTTAAAGCATTTCCTCTAAAATCAGGGACAAGGCAAGGCTGCCCACTCTCTCCATATCTCTTCAACATAGTACTTGAAGTTTTAGCTAGAGCAATAAGACAACTAAAAGAGATCAAGGGGATACAAATTGGAAAGGAAGAAGTCAAAGTATCCCTATTTGCAGATGATATGATAGTATACATCAGTGACCCCAAAAATTCCACCAGAGAACTTCTACAGCTGATAAACTCCTTCAGCAAGGTGGCCGGATACAAAATCAATTCAAAAAAATCAGTAGCCCTTCTTTACACAAAAGATAAATGGGCTGAGAAAGAAATAAGGGAATCAACACCCTTCACAATAGCCACAAATAATATAAAATACCTTAGGGTAACTCTAACCAAGCAAGTGAAAGACCTGTATGATAAGAACTTCAAGACCCTGAAGAAAGAAATTGAAGAAGATATCAGGAGATGGAAAGATCTCCCTTGTTCATGGATAGGTAGGATCAACATAATAAAAATGGCAATCTTACCAAAAGCAATATACAGATTCAATGCAATTCCTATCCAAATACCAACTCAATTTTTTACAGATCTGGAAAAAACAATTCTCAACTTCATATGGAATAACAAAAGACCCAGAATAGCTAAATCAATCATGTACAATAACAGAACATCTGGAGGTATCACCATCCCAGATTTCAAGCTGTACTACAGGGCAATAGTAATAAAAACAGCATGGTACTGGTATAGAAACAGACCAGTTGACCAATGGAATCGAATTGAAGACCCAGAAATAAACCCACACATCTATGGTCACTTAATTTTTGATAAAGAAGCCAAAAACATACAATGGAAAAAGGAAAGCATCTTCAATAAATGGTGCTGGTCTAACTGGATGTCAACATGTAGAAGAATGCAAATAGATCCATACTTATCACCCTGTACAAAACTTAAGTCTAAGTGGATCAAGGACCTCAACATAAATCCAGACACACTAACATTAATAGAAGAGAAAGTGGGGAAAAGCCTTGAAATCATTGGCACTGGTAGCAACTTCCTGAATAGAACACCAATAGCTCAGGCACTAAAACAAACAATCAATAAATGGGACCTTATAAAATTGAAAAGCTTCTGTAAGGCAAAGGACACTGTCCTTAGAACAAAACAGCAGCCTACAGAGTGGGAAAGGATCTTCACCAACCCAACATCTGACAGAGGGCTAATATCTAAAATATATAAAGAACTGAAGAAATTAAACACCAAAAAATCAAATAACCCCATCAATAAATGGGGTACAGAGCTAAACCGAGAATTCACAGAAGACGAATCTCTAAAGGCTGAGAGGCATTTGAGGAAATGTTCAACATCTTTGGTTATCAGGGAAATGCAACTTAAAACAACTCTGAGATTCCATCTCACACCTGTCAGAATGGCTAAGATCAAAAACTCAAATGATAGCACATGCTGGCGAGGATGTGGAGAAAGGGGAACACTCCCCCATTGCTGGTGGGACTGCAAACTTGTGCAACCACTTTGGAAATCAATCTGGAGATATCTTAGAAAATTGGGAATAAATCTACCTCAAGACCCAGCCATACCCCTCTTGGGCATATATCCAAAAGATCTGAAACGAAACCAAAAGGACATTGCTTCAACAATGTTCATAGCAGCTTTATTTGTAATAGCCAGAAACTGGAAACAACCCAGATGTCCATCAACTGAAGAATGGATAAAAAAAAACTATGGTACATATACACAATGGAATACTACACAGCTATCAGAAATGAGAAAATCATGCAATTCAAAACCAAATGGATGGAACTAGAAAAGCTCATCCTAAGTGAGCTGATGCAGTCCCAGAAAGATAAACATGGTATGTATTCCCTTACAAATGGATATTAACCATACATCAGAGGATAACTATCCTACAATCCACACACCCAAATAGACAGGAACCTAGCATATCTATCCTAGGAAAAATTCTACCCACAAGTGAGTCATGGAATCTGCTGCAGGTTAGTGGAACCCCACACCCTAGATGGTGTGCCTTATCAAGCTCCAGTACGAGTGTAAGCTCTTGGGCCTCACATGACGCAAGATCTGAGGGAGTATGATATGTGAGGACCCACCTCATCTGAGGAGAAGGAGAGTACCAAGTAGAGGAACAAGGAGGGAGGGAGGGAGGAAGGGAGGGAGGGAGGGA
>CAJQZJ010032684.1:3875200-3887297 GCA_907164525.1 Lophiomys imhausi
AGGGAGGGAAGGAGAGAGGGAGGGAAGGAGAGATGAAGGGAGGGGCCAAGAGGGGAGGAGGGAGGAAACTATGTTCTAGAAATAAATAATACTATTTTAAGAAAAGAATTAATAAGCTTAAAAATATAATAAAAATACAATATAAAATTTTCAAACTATAATTTACCTTACTGGCATGAAAAGAAAATGGCCTTAATTTCAGATTAGAATGTTAGACTGCAGGTGGCTACAGAGATTACACAAACTTGATAGCAGCTTAAAAGTTTTTTTTTGTTTTTTGTTTTTTTTTTTGTAGAGGTATAGGCTATTTCCATGGTTTGGCATTAAAAAGCAGGTAACAGGTTTAAAACACTTTAAATAAATTAAAGGTGACAGCTGTTCAACCTGGTTTTACAAACCTCCAAGAGTTGAAAAAACTTAGAGCTAAGGTAAAATAATGCATGGTGTTTGCCCATGCCTTTACCTCCAGCAGAGACAGGAGGATCACTATAGAGTTAGTTGTCTTATAAATTCTAGAGTTACAAGAAACAGGGTGGTGATGGTGCATACCCTAGTCACATCATTGGGGAAGAATACACCCTTAATCCCAACACACTAGAGACAGAAACAGGCAGATCTCAGAGCTCAAGGCCACCTGATACAAAACAAGCTCTAAACAGAGAAAAACTTTGATCCAGGAGTGGAGGAGCACATCTTTAATCCCATCAGTTGGAAACCACATGTCTTTGATCCCAAAATTTAGAATGCAGAGACAGGCACATAGGATTTGGAAAGATTTAAGTTTAAAAGCTACTTACAAAAGGCAGGCTGCAATTCAAACAAATTGTCCTTTGAGATCTCAAAATATATACACTAAAGGTTTGTTTAGCTCCAAAATATCAAAATAATTTCTTCTTTAATCCGGATTGAAAGGTAATACTTTATATATTATCAAAAAAACCAAATTTGCTCCAGGAAAAATATTACCTGACCCCCCCAAAAAAAGGTAATTGTCCCAGAGTTAGGATTAGGGCAGGGCTCTGTTCTTATCTTTCCAGGAGATTTAAAGCATCCATTCAAGGAATCCAGGGACAACTGGACAACGGAAACCTCAGCAGAAAACAGATCAGACACCAAAGAGGACGAGTAGCCCAGATGATCCAGCCTTGCAGACTTCTTCAATAGCAGTTTCCTCAAAAGTCTATAACCACAACAACTCAAAATCGCTAAGATCGTTCAGCTCCACAGACTACTCCAGCCAGATCTTCAATAAAGTTCTGAAGATCAGCTTCTGTCTATGAACTTCGTAGGACATCTAAATAGCTGAGCACAAAGGGACTGAACATCAAATGATTCTATTAACATTTTTAACCATTTTTCCATTCTTATTTGGGCCCCAAACAGGTTTACTACGTCCCAAATCAGCAGGAAGTCATTTTAAGAGAACAACGTCCCATCCCCAGAAGGTGGGGAGTGTGTTCTCCCCCTTTGGTTATTTGATAGATAATAGAAAATTTTGTTATTTAGAGGAAAAGACTACAAGCTGTTAAATGGTCTTGTTAAATGGGTTTTGGAGGTTAGACCCAGGGACTTCTCTCTTTTGCTTTTCTGTATCCTCCTTTCTCTCCTATATAGGAGTGAACAGACTAGAGAAAAATGGGATATAGACATACTATAGGAAAGAACAAGAAAAAAGGACAGATTATTGAATATAGCTTTATACCTTTCTATACTGATACAAAATTAATATTATATTTGGCTAAATTAGTATTGATCATTGTATATTAATGCAAATTTAAGATTGTATAGGGCTACATCGGTATTGATCTTTGTATATTGATACAAAATTAAGATTATATTTGGCCACAATGGTATTGACCCTAGTATATTAATGTAAAATTAAGATTGTATTGGGCTACATCGGTACTGATCTTTGTATATTGATACAAAATTAAGATTATATTTGGCCACATTGGTATTGATCTTTGTATGTTGATACAAAATTAAGGGTAATGCTTCTTAAAGGTATTGTTTGTAATACTTTTTTTTTAAGTAATACTTAAAAATGAAATGTCAAGTTTTGACCTCTCGCTACCAACCGACATAAACTGTTTAGGATAATTAAGAAACGGAAACTAATAGTCATGAAAACGTGTCATTTTGTTAGTTACTATGACAGTCTATCACAGTTATTTTCTAAGCTACTCAGAAATCAAGTTGCTAAGAGACAAGCAACATTTGCTTATCTAAATATAAGAGATAGATAGGGCATCTTCAAAAACCTCAAGAGATCTGCAGAATATGGCATTCAAAGATGTTTTCTTAACTTAAGATTTTTTGATATCAAGACATGTCAGCTCCTGACAGCACCCCCTACATTACTCCAAGTAGAAGATGAGCATCGAAGAATCTCCAGTGGGAGATGATTGAATTGGTGGTAAGCCATTCTCTTGGCAAGAAAAACCACTTGCTTCAACTATAGACAGACTTCTGTCCAAAAAGGACAAAACTTGGAAGCAGGTAAGTTGACAGCCTAGCTCTGCCAAGACAGGGTAGGTAAGTCCTTCATAATTCCTGCTCTACAACCAATGTCTGTCAGAGAAATGGGGCCAAATGGCTGAAGATTGATGCTGTAATGTATGGAGAGAAAATGGGAACTGTCCAGGCAGCCACTGGTATGTCATTTTTTAGTTTTGGAAGCTGCAGGCCCTGCACTTCCTATATAATCAGATATATTTATCCCTCTCAGGTCTCTGAGGTGGTTGAAGAATAGATAGCTAGAGTATCATAGTTAAATTTTGAGTTGTTTAGGAATCAAGAGGGTGTTCTGGATCTAAGAAGATATTTTTAAAATTATGAGGCAAGTTAGTGTGAAAGCTGAGTTAGATATAGAACTTTAAACTCATGGAGATGGTTAGATAGTAGAATGTTAAAGTCAGGTGCCAAATACATATGGACTGGACATTGGGAATGTATGCTAAGCCATATAACTCTTATAATCGTGGCCTATTTATTTCTGTTGTTTTGTATTGTATTTATAGTTATAAGAAAAAGAACCATTTTTTGGACTGAAAGGGAGAGCTGTTGGGGGGAAAAAAGAAATACCTTAAACTAAAAAAAAAAAAGAAGGAAAGAGGATGGGGGGTTGAGGGGGAGGAGGGTGGAAGGGTGGGACTAGAGGGGGGAGTAGGGAGGGGATTGTGATTGAGATGTAACTTGAAGAAATAAAAAATAAATTATTAATAAAAAAAAAAATGGTAAAAATAAGCAAAAAAAAAAAAAAAAAAAAAAAACCAAACTGGCCCCATGTTCAGCCTGGCCATCCACAATCATGTTCTTGCTGATTTCTGCCTAGCTTCCTGCCCTTTCTACCCACAATGTGTACTTAGTTCTCTCTTCCCCACCATTCCTTACTACACCTAACCCACATGGGCTCTGCCTGGCACTTGGTCTGTCACTGTACTGGTTGGTTTTTGTCAACTTGACACAAACCTAGACATATCTGGGAAGAGAGAATCTTAATTGAGATAACACCTCCATCTCTTTGTCCTGGAATCAAGTCTATGGGATGTTTTCTTGATTAATGATTGTTGTGGGAGGGCTCGGCCACACCTGGGCTGGTGGTCCTGGATGGTACAAGAAATCAAGCTGAGCAAGCCATGGGAAGCAAGCAAGTAAGCAGTGATCCTCAATAGCTGCTTCAGCTCCTGCCTTCTAATTTCTGCCTTGAGTTACTGCCCTGAGTTCCTCAGTAAAGTGACCTGAGAGTTGTAAGCTGTAATAAACCCTTTACTCCCCAAGTTGCTTTGGGTCATGGTGTTTCATCACTGTGGTGGGGTTAGTGAAGTAGTGTAGCATCTACCCCCATAGGGATTTTGGAAGTTTGGCATCTCAGGTGAAGGGTATGGGCGGATCAAATTACCAATTGCATCCGGATATGGCTAGCATTGAAGGATGTGTCTTGAGGGCCTGCCAAGAGCAGATGATCATGGGACCTCTAGATGCACTGTTGGAGGGGTGTGCCTTAGAAAGCCTGCCAGGGACCATGACAACGAAATGCTGGAATTCACGGCCAAGATCATTACGACACAAGGGATTTAAAATCGGAAGCCCATGCAGCTTCATCCCTCTCCTCCTCATCTTCCTCTGCCAACATATGTCGACAGACTTCACCACACCGCAGTACATCACGTTTTGCACCAACCTGCCGGGAATCCAGAGAAAGTAATAGGAGACCCTCCCTGGTGTTCCAGAACATTTGAACAGAGAATTATCTCCCCTCAGAGCACGAGAGCATTGGAACAGCCAGAACACTAGAGCAGAGAGCCCTTGGATGCCCAGAGCATCAGAAAAGTGAGCCCAAGAAACTTTTCTTCTTGCAAATAAATGGACCCTAGGACTGCAGAGGCAATTCTTGGCTGATAAAAGGCTGCCCCACCTCAATGGTTGAAACAGATTAAATTTATAAACTGGTCTTAAGATTTGATGAACAAGACTCACAGACTTTAAGACTGAAAGGTTGCTGTAAACCAGCCACCCATGCGGATCCACGGCAAGAGAATTAACCTGAGAGAATACCCTTTTTAGAAACTTAAGTTAATATTAAGTGTTTTTATAGTTATTACAGTATTTTAGGCATTAAGATATTCTTAGTTAAATTATAGATTTTAGAATTAGGCTTTGGGTTTTAGGATTTAGGAATTTTATAGGTATTTATTAACTATTAATAAATATATAAGCTTAAATAAAAATTTGCTGTTACACATCACAGCAATAGAAAGCTAAGAATCACCAAAGAGCTCAAGCTACCACCACCATAGTACTGCCAACCCTCCACCCCAGGTGTTCTCTGGATCAGCACAGCCCTTATTAAGCAAACCTGGAACACTTCAGCCCTCTGCCAGCCTTCAAGGTCAGGGTGGTGAGCAAGTAGAGAGGGCTTGAAGCCAAAGTATTGTATTTGATCCCCCTTACTCTACATACACAATGCTGGGCACAAAATAGAAAGACCACAGCATATATTGAGGGTCTAAGGTAAAGTGTTTTAGATGCTACATCTGGTCAGCCCTCAGCCTCTTGCCTTCTAGCCAAAATACAAATCTTTCTTTTTTGATATTGCACTCCCTTTGAAACCATGTTCACCTTACCCTTCGGCTTCCCTGTGACCTCAACCCAAATGTCACCTCTGTGCATACTGCCTAAAGCTTGGTCCTAGGGAGCGTCACTTAACTGTAGATACCTCTGGTTTGTTTGTTTGGTTGGTTGGTTGTAGTGCCAGGAGTCAAACCCAGGGCCTTACACATGATGTAGCAGCCACTAATGGATTGACATCAAACGTGAGAGGTGGGTGTCGATTATTTCACTATTGATTTGAAAGATATTTAGATCATTGTCTTAGTCCATTTGTGTTGCTATGACAAAACACCACTTCCTGGGTGGCTTATCCACAACAGGGACGTATTTCTCACAGATTTTAAGGCATTCTATTCTGTTCTGTTCGAGTATGGAGGAGCAGGAGAGATGACTGGACAGGTAACAGACAGCATTGGCTGCCCTTGCAGAGGACCTGGGTTCTACTTCCAGCAGCCATATGGCAGCGCAGAGTAACTCCAGTGCCAACACCCCTTTTCTTCTGGCCTCTGAGGACACCAGGCACAAAAACATGGTGCAGAGGCGTGCATGCAGGCAAAACATCCAAACACATTTTTTAAAATTAGATGTGGTATTAGATGGGAGCCCAATTCATGGATGGAACCTTCTGGCTGTCCTCAAGGTTAATGGACTCCTCAGTGTTATTTATAAAAGCATTAATTCTATTCACCCTCCTGACCTAATCACCACCTACTACTTTAAAGACTAAAATTTCAACATAGAAGGCCCAGGGTGCATGCCTGTAGTCCCAACTACTTCTGAGGCGGAGGCAAGAGGACCACTTGAGCCCTAGGAGTCCACCTCCTGGATATCATAGTAAGACTACGTCTCAAATACATTATGTATATATATATATTTTTTCAACAGTTGATTTTGGTGGCTGAGGTGTGGTACACAACCATTCAGACAATAGCAATCCCATGTTGATTATTTTTTCAAAAAAAAAAAAAGAGGCCGTTGCTTTTCAACCTTCTAGCTAAGATCATAGGTTTTAAAAAAAAGCTATATGTATTTCCTGTTTTGTGCTTTTTATAGAAATTTTCATAATTTTGTTATTTCTGTCTACCCTACTCAAGAATTTATTATCTACCTTGATTTTCCTGCAGTCTTTCTAGAATCAGAAGCAGTTTGAACAGGGTAACATCAGCATCACCAGGAGAGGTTGTTAGCCGTTCAGCACCTCAGGCCCCAGTGGACCAATCAAACCAGTATTTGTACTTTAACAAGATCCCCAGGTGACTGTATATGAATTAAAATGAGAATCATAGAAGGCTTCTAACTGCTGCTGGGACACTGGATCTCTACCTAGCTTGTTTGGAGAACCATCTAGGCAGCTTCAGATACATTCCTGATTTGGGTCTACTGTTAGGTTCAGATTCTAGGTACCCGTGCAGAAGGGCCTTGGCAATGGTGTTTGTTACTATGTGGGAGATTCTGACATAGAGTTGAAAGCCAATGAGTTGTAACTTAAAGGAAAATATCACAGAATTCCATGGATTATAAACTGCCTTAGAGTTGTGAGAGGGAGAAGGAGATGATGGAATTTAGGGAGTTTTTATCCTAAACATATAATAACATGACTCTACAAGACTGCATGTAGAAGTCAGGTCTCCTTGTAAAATTGTTCTAGCTTGTTGCTTCTCTCTCTCTCTCTCTCTCATTTTTTCTAGACAGGGTTTCTCTGTGTAGTCTTGGCTGTCCTGGAACTCACTCTGTAGACCAGGCTGGCCTCCAACTCAGAGACTACCTGCCTCTGCCTCCCAAGTGCTAGCTTTAAAGGTGAAAAAATAGACTTTGGACTCAGGTCTCTATCTTGAGCTGAGCAGAAGGTTGTAAAATTCCAGTGCCCCGACCTGACAGCGATCTTATCATTGCATTGTCTCATCATCACCCTCTCCCCACTGCTGTTGCTAGTAAATGACTCACAATAAATTCCAGCCCCGAAATTAAGGAAATCCCTGAGTACACTAACTGCCCAAGAATTAAGAAACCCCCTGGGTACACAGCTGTCGAAGTGTTAAGAAACAGCCCTAAGCAAAAAACTAGGGCCAAAGTTCCTGATTCTCAAAACCTCTTCCCCAGGAATGCACACCAATGACTAAGCTATTGTTGAAATCCTCCCCAAAAAGTATAAAACCTAAGGCCTCGTGAGTTCGTGGTCGCCTCTCTCTTAGGTGTAGACGACCCCATGTGCTTCAGCCACGTGCCTCGGAACAGTAAATTCCTCTTGCTTTTTGCATCAATCTGATCTCCGTCTCTCTCATTATGGGTTGCCAGGTAGATAGGGTGATAGCCCCTTCGGGGTTGAGCCTTGCAAAGGCATGCACCACCACCTCCTGGCTTATTTTTCTCTTATTTTCAGTTTTCTTGGGAGCTCCCTGAGCCTGTTCCCTGGTATTCTTGGACTTCCCAGCACTGAGTGAGTCTGCAGGGCCCTTGCTCCAGTGCTCACACCTGGTATAGCTTTCCACTTTGCTAAAGGTGAAGTGCAGAGCCCCAGGGCATGGCTATCTCTTAGCTACACTTTACTACTGCTGTTTTCTGGAAGTCCCCTTGGACTCAGGGTACTAACATCACCCACTTAGGAGTCCTGTGATCTCAGCAGCAAGCAAAATTGAGTCTTTTTACATACCTCCCCATAATCAGTTTTATTGATTTCATATACTGTCTCTCAACTGAGAAACTATGGTGTCCCCACCGATTTGCACCTTCCGGCTGTTCTTCAGCATTTCCTCCATCTGTCCTGGAGCCCATCAGGAATCTAATCTAATCCAAATAAGGGTTAAGAGCAGAGAGCCTCATGGGCTAGGGAGATGATTAGGTCTGTAAACTGCTTGTGATGAAAGCATGAGGACATGAGTTTTACGTGGCACAATCAGTGATACCAGTGCTGGGGAGGCAGACTAGAGGATTCTGGGGCTCACTGGCCAGCAACTCCAGCCAAATCTGCAAGCTCTGTGTGCAGTGAAAGACGCTATCTCAAAATGCAAGGCTGAGAATGATTAGGAAGACACTGGATGCTGATCTCTTTAGTCACTTATGGATGTTCTCTCTCTCTCTCTCTCTCTCTCACACACACACACAGACAGGCAGACACACACACACACACACACACACACACACAAAGTAAAATGTCCCATAAGCCATATAGATTCCTCTTATGGGGACATCCTTTTTTATGGTTTTGTTTGTTACTTTGAGGCTGAGCTTTGCTATTCAGTCCAGGCTGGCCTTGAGCTCAAGATGGTCCTACCTACCTCCATTTCCCCTGGCCTGGGATTGCAAATGAGGGATTTTCTTTTGTGTGGTCACAGATAAAAAGGGAGCCTCTCTGCAAAGCTGTGTAAATATTTCTGTTTCTGCTTGTATTCTCCATTTCTATTCCAGAAACTAGTTGGTTTTTTGTTTGTTTTTCAAGACAGGGTTTCTCTGTGTAATGGCCCTGGCTAGCCTAGACTCACTCTGTAGACCAGGCTGGCCTCAAACTCACAGAGATCTGCTTGCCTCTGCCTCCCAAGTGCTGGGATTAAAGGCATGCACCACTATGCCTGGCTAGTTTTGTTGTTGTTGTTTTAAACAAAGTTTAGAGGGTTTTGTTAGTCAGTGAGAAAACTTCTTAAATATTCATAAAACACTGAGGTGACATTCAATTGATTTACGAAATCTTAATTGAATTCCTGCTGTTGTCATCACCAGAAAATGATGAGTGACTTTCCCATTGTTATTGAAATATTCATCTTCCTTATAAATATTTTGACATTTTTTTCAAGTGCCAAAAATACACACAGTATGTACTGCCTAGATATGAGTAAGACGGGACTCTTGTTTTCTAATAAAATTTCCTTCAGGTAGGGAAAAGGAGGGGACTGATACTGCAGATAAGGAAGTGGAATTGGGCTAAGGCAGTCATTTTTTGCTCAAACAAAATATTTCAAGGTAGAGACTAACCAACTAAACTTCCCTGCAAGAAAAGCCCACCGACTCTGGGAATCGTTTTGGAGTTGTAAGTTCCGGCTGCTAACCAAATATGTACCATTGAGCAACTAACTCACTCTCCTGCCTCACACCATTGATTGTACAACCAGAAAGCTAGCCCACAAGCCCAGGAAAGTCTCCTCCAACTCTCAAGGTCAAAGATTTTGAGGGCCTGAAGAGTTGGCTGTGGTCGCACTCGCTGATCTTCCAGAAGACCTGGGTTCAGTTCCCAGCACCTACTTGGTGGCTCACAGCCTTCTGTAGCTCCAGTCCCTGGCAAGCCAGTGTCTTCTTCTGGCTTCCAATGACACAGGTTGCACATGATGCACATACATATACCATACATATGAAAACTTTTAAAAATACAAAGATCCTGTGACTTCTCAGAGAAATTGTGAATTACAAAAATATAAGAACAGCTTCTTCTATTTTGTCCCCTGCTCTTTGTTTTTCCAACATGTGGAAAACAATAAAACCCAAATGAGGAGAAATGGACCAACCACAGGTCATCTGACACTCAGGTGTTTTCATTTTATGATCCATGCTGATCTTTGAACATATGTATGTATAATTATGCATAGTTATGATCATAAAAGAGGCACTTTTTTATGTTTACACTTGCCGTTGCATAGGGTTTTGTTTTGTTTTGTTGTTTTGGGTTTTTCGAGCCAGGGTTTGTAGACCAGGTTGGCCTTGAACTCCCAGAGATCCGCCTGGCTCTGCCTCCTGAATGCTGGGATTAAAGGTACACCCCACCATGCCAGGCTCATTGCATAGGTTTTTTAATGCTTCCATTAGCACAAATAATTGCAGTCTCAGTGCATAGGTGGTTCTCACGTGCTATTCTAGCTCATTGATGTTATATATTTTATCAACATATTTCCTGTATTTGAAACTGTAGACTGCTCTTGATATTTAATAACATAAAGAATGCAGCAGCAAATTTTTTAGTCCTTTTTGTTATCAGACTTGGGGGATCGCAACCTGTGCCCCAAGTCAGATCCACCCACCTATCTTCAGTGAAATAATTATAAGAGACAAATTAAGCCAGAAGTGGTGGCACACGCCTTTAATCCCAGCACACGGGAGGCAAAGACAGGAGGATCTCTGGGAGTTCGAGGCCAACCTGGTCTACAGAGCAAGTCCAGGATAGCCAGGGATACACAGAGAAACCCTGTCTCGAAAAATCAACCAACCAACCAATCAACCAAACAGCCAAATTAAACATAAAAATCAGGAAAGGGAGACTTATCCCACTGGGAAGAGGGACAGAGAGACCCAGTGAGTCCCTGAAGTCCATATTTGGGGTCCTGAAGTGAGGTCAAAGTTTAAGTCAGAGGCCAAGGATATGAAGTCAAAGCTGTCCAGGTCAAGAAGTGGCCCTGCCCACTGTCCAGGTCAAGAAGTGGCCCTGCCCACTGTCCAGGTCAAGATGTGGCCCTGCCTACCATGGACCCTGGCTTGTCTGAGTTTGAGTCTCATCTTGTAAGGTGGTCCAACAAGTGGTTAGAGCTGTGTGAAATCTCTTTCCAGGAGACGAGATATCCCTGTCTGGTGCCATAGTCTTCTCTCAGCATGAGATTCCTTGGGTAATTCCCATTTTGGGGTGATGTGGTGCATGGAGTGGGGTAAGGTATTGTTTTAACAGTCTGATAGATTGACAGACACAAGTGGCTTTTCTCTTTTGAATGATTTTCTTTTTTTTTTTTTTAATAGGGTTTTTCCGTGTAGCCCTGGCTGTCCTGGAACTCACTCTGTAGACCAGGCTGGCCTCGAACTCACAGAGATCCACCTCCCTCTGCCTCCCAAGTGCTGGGATTAAAGGCATGCACCACCACTCCCGACTTCGATGACTTTCTAAGACGAAATTTCTAGTGTGATTGCTGGGGTAAAGGAAAGTCATTATTACTAAGACTTAACAAAAAAGTCATTATTCCTAAGGCTTACCTGAAAGCTTACACTGACTGACATTGTCCCCAGTATGTCTCAGAGTGACCTGCTAACCAAAACCCCCACAGGTATAGGACGAAATGATTCTGAAGTGCTGAATTTACATTTCTTTGACTATTAGAAATCTTGTGCATTTTTTTCTGAGACTGCATTTCTCTTCTGTGAATTGTCTCCTTGTACCCCTTTCCTTCCTGTCTGTGAACCCATGCACGAGTCACTGTGTTCTCTTCTGTAAACAGGGTAATGGCAGTCCTTCATCTTACAGCTGTCATGAGAATTAAATGGATTTCTTAGCACAGGGTAGCAACAAACACAGAAGAGAATATTAATGAGCTTCATTTCAATCTATGATTTCCCCTGAATTCATATAAATGCATATCTATCTTTGAAAAACTGAGGAGAGCTTTTCCGACAATGTAGCTGTGACTCCTGTTGGCTGTCGGGTTTGGGAAAGCATCTTCCTCTATGTGTGGTTTTAATTTCTGGACTAGTTTTGCATGTGTGTACTGATATGTGTGCATAAGCATATGAGTGTGTACTCACAAGACCAGAAACAGTGTCTAGACTCAAAGGACCGCTTATAAACTTGTCACTGTCTGGTGGTGCTCAGAATGTCATACCCAGCTGTACTCAAGAACTGTCCAACTAAGTGGCTCAGGAGAGGATAGAAACAAAACCAAGAACAACCCAAAAGCATGCATACATATGTTTAGAACCCCCAAACCACATGTACATTATAAACATGCAAACCACCAAAATCCATGCATGTTTCAAGATGACGGAAACTAACCTCATATTCTTTCACAGTACATCTTAGGCCATAGGCTGGAAAACCAAACAGATGGGCTCCAATAACTTGCCTTTGAGAGTGTGTGAACTGAGTCCCCAATACGGTGGTTGTGAGGGGGTGAAGCACAGAATGGCTAAGTTAGCACAATTCAAGACCAAAGTTTAATCTCCCGTCCAGTGAGTGGATGGAAAGGATGAAGAGCAGGGAAGAAGAAGAAGAAGAAGAAGAAGAAGAAGAAGAAGAAGAAGAAGA